>BGPR01000294.1:645037-717457 GCA_013235015.1 Araneus ventricosus
CAACATGTAAAAACCCTTAAATGCATCGTGTAGCATATCTGCAACATGTAAAAACCCTTAAATGCATCGTGTAACATATCTTCAACATGTAAAAAAAATTGTGTTGGTTGGCATCAGGTGGAATTTCTATTAACTAATCTGTGTTTTTTCCTGCTACATTATGTTTCCAGAAGGAACATTGCACCTTTCCCTCCAATAGATGGTTTTAGTGCTGGTTTCCACTTAATTTGGCAGGAAATAACATAGAATATACAAACATTACATTAGAAACACGATAAAAAATCATGCACTTAAAGGTTAAGATTCTCTACAACAGTTCGGTATCACCTCATGACTATTTTTTTTTGCTTTTGCTCTCAAGAGCTGGAAGATGCTCTAGCAGTCTAAATAATGTTGGATATCAAACAAGTGTATACCAGTTTTTTGCGTCAGATTTTATTGCTTTTCTTCGTTTTTTTCAGTTCACAAGTTTGTTCGTATAAAAGTCAACTTTAAGTTAAAATTCCCTTTCTCACCCTGATTTTCGACTGCTGATTTCAATTTATAAAATCAATTTTCATACAAAATTGTTTATGAAAACATGCTTATTTGTAGACACAATATGGCAGAAAAAAGAAACTGTTTAGTGGTTAAGCATTTCAAGCTTGTACAGTGTTGCATCACTTGCAATTATATGGTTGCCACATTTAAATATTCTATACACGCAAGTGAAGAAGTACATAATTCTTAATTTTCACAAATTTCAGGATTTTATTTTTAGAATATGAAAGGGTTTTTTAATGCGAAAGGTGGATGGGCCCAAAGGAGAAGAATTACATAAAATGTGGAATAGTTAATCATTTACCCCTGCATAGGAAATTTCAAGATGCTTATGAGACAGATTTTAGACATCGTGTATGGAGAAACATAAAGACTCGGAAACGGTGCGTGAAATTGTTTTCCTTATTTGTTTATAGCGGATGCTTTAAGAATATACAGCTTCAAAATAACATTTCAGTTTCTCAAACAAATCGTTTTCTATTACTACTCTTTGAGATTATTGATACAGAAACTGAAATGGAACAAGAGAATGGGACGTTACATATAGTTTGACAAAGTTAAATTGAAATAACTGCTGAATCGACCATTCTCAAGAAGCATATATCATTGTATAAAAATGTTGGACTCTTAAAGATTATATGTGTTAAAAAGAAAGTAATTTCCTTTCCAATTTTGTGAAAAATGATGAATCGCAATAAAATTTCTTCAAATCGCACATAAAGTTAGAATTTAAGTTAGGCTTACAAATATGCATGCTTAAAATATATACGTGAATTATATATTTTTATTAGTTACGCTAGTATCCTGTTAATGAAGGTGTGAAGAGATTAAAAAAGAGTACAAGTCGTACAAGATCGTTCTTTGCGTTGTAGATTACAAATACATTTCTCATCAATCCAATCTCATAAGTTCTAATTGTAATACCCTATTAGCACAAGATATTTTACGATATCTTCACGATGTTGCTCTGATATTCTGAATGCTGCACAATACCGTAAATATAATGCAAGAATATTGTAAAGTATCGTGTATTGTAATAACTGATTCGTTGTTTCAATTCTTCCTTCTGAGGAATAACTACCCTAGTGAATTCACATTTTGTACTACCAATACACAATTAAAATTTTTTATTCAATAAAATTACTAATGTCTGATGATTAAATCCGAAACTGAGAGATTCTGCCTTTCATAGAAACTGTTTTATTATCTTCTAAAAACGCTTGAATAAAAGAACGCGTAATTCTAATATGTCTTGCCTCTTTCATGACTCTGAGGAAATAAGAGAAAAAATGAAGGAATAATCACACATGATTTAAGATATAATCCTCCACAATACCATACTCTTTACAATGATTTTTTTCCAGACTTGATATACCTTTGATAAGCTGTTTCATAGGTAACTGTGTTAAAATAGAAAAGCCAATAAAATCAGAAGAGCTGGGAGACTTAAGGGGTTGGAACCTCAAGTCCGTTAACTCTGACCCTGCTACTTCGATGCACCTTTTCTCAAAATCTGTTATAGATTGAAACTTTTATACAACTAAAGTATACCTTTCTAAGTATATTTAAATCAGCTTTTTAAAAGCAACTCAAAAATTTATTTTTTTTAAAAAAATTGGGTCAAAATAGGGTAACATTTTACTATGTCTAATTAAATATTTTGTAAATTTATAAAAATTAAACATTAAACAAAATCTCATTTCGGTATAATGACAGAGGTGTACTTTCCTTCTAAAAAAATTTCAAACATGTATCTATAACAGATTTTGAGAAAAGATACAACGAAATTGCCGATTCCAAATTTTTTGTTTTGACACAAAATATTGTAAAACATAAACTTTTGAAACTTTTTTTAAAAATCATTTCAGTATAATGAAAAACATGTGCTTTACTTGTGTAAAAAAATCTCAAACATGAGTCTATAACAGATTTTGAGAAAAGGTGCATCGAAGTCACAGGGTTAAGGTTAACGAACCTAGGGTTCCAACTCCCCTTAAAGGGATCAGAAAGAGGAAACAGTCCATGTTATATTTCCCATTATGTAATGATATACATATTCGGTAATCAACTGAGCCCTTACTTGTATAATAATATATAAACTTGAAAGATTATTGGCTATATTAGATGTATAGTGATAAGAAAATTTTAATGGGCAAAATAGCAAACATTATGATTAAACAATTCGTTTGTAAGTACTTTACTCTTTAGCCAACATTAAGACATCAAAGGAAAGAGAAATTTAAGCACCACTCTAAATAATCGTAGATTTCTAGTGTTTGTAAGGGAGTTAAAGACAAATGAATGAAACATTTAAAACTCTAACAGAAAAGGAAGTAAACTATGAACATCATCAAATGTGCATGAAAATCATGAAAAAAAATATGCATTTTCACAAAAAGAAGTAATGAAAATGAAAAAGTAGCAAAATTCTCGCTTTAAGAAACAAATAAAAGACGAATGCTCAATATAATCTTCTCCCTAAAAAATAATGTTATTTAAATACTATTTTTATCTTTTTCTCTCACAAAAATGTGAAATTCAACTATCTCTAATAGTTTTTCAATGAAAAATAGCTTTGAAATCTCTAACATGAAGGAAAAATAAGAAGATAAATACAGAATGAATTAGTTTAGAAAAAAAGTAAAATTGATAGTATTGTACCCAAAAAATGGTTTTCAGTTGTTGGTATATAATTTAATGCAATAGTTTTTGTGAAAAAAATTCTGATATGAAAATAGAAGATAATCGTGACAAATCAAATTTAATTTCGAAAATTATTTTTTGATTTACAAAATTACTATATGCAATCTTTTTTTCAAAAACTTTTAAGGGAAAAATTCGAAGCAATCACATTGTTGTTAAAAATTAAATTTAACAAAACATAGGAATTCTGAAAGCAATCGTACAGTCTTTTTTTCTTTTAATCGGCAACGGAGACATTCCAACGTATTATTATTTGTCCAAGCGAATAAACAAATGAATAATACTATGGAGTGCTTCCATATTTCTTTGTTATATAAAATTACAAGTTGTTTCTTATGGAATTCTCTATTTGCAGATAATTTTTCAAAAATTAACATTCCAGATTTTTTTTAACCGTCTGAACTGCAGAAACGATGGTACGTATGATCATAAATTTATGATATTCAAAAAATTATTAATATTTTAAAACTTGTATCACACTCTTGTTCTCTATTTATGTTGTCAAATGAATACAAAAGATTATTTAAAAGCTCTAAGCACTGGACAGATGTTCAGAGAAAAAGATCTTCTCTATACAATATACCATGAAAACGCAAACGCAAAGGGCGACCGCTACTGGGTCTATTTGTCAATGAAATAAGTAAAAAAAAATTAATACACCAGACAAAGTGTATAAGCTAGGTTTAAAAGAATACATAATTAAAATAGTATGCCAACACACTTTCATGAAAACCAACATGCGAAATTATAGTTGCCTTTTGGTATCGATATCTCGGTTACGTAAGAAGTTTTCATTTAGTTCAAATTACAATAATGCAATAAAATTACAAAAATGTGTAGTAAAAACAATACTTACACATGAATGACTTAAATTTTTTATGATTTGAAATCTAAAATGCATAAAAGTAATGAGAATTGATCCAAAATAGCGGATTCACAGTTCCTATTCTGCTAAATTATAAAGCAAAACAAAAGAAATTTAATTATGGTTACCAAAAAAATGAAGGATGTATCATCGCATTGACAGCAACTTAAAGTTTTATACTTATTCATTATTTTAATTATTTACTATTCTTCTTTGTATTATTTGCTTAAAGAGGCAAGCCACTTGAGCATTAAGTGAGTGTTATCTTGAGCTGGGCGTGACATCATTGGATCAACGCCAATAAGACAATCTGACGAATCCATAAGCTCATAAAGTATTACCTACTGATTAGTACCGTACATGTGCAGAGCTCAGGTTAAAAATTTAAATTTCAGGTATAGGGCGGGGTCAGGAAAGCTTTCATTCACTGAAAACGCAAATAGCCTTAAAATACTTCAAATTTATTTTTAAAATAGCTTGGCGTTCAGTTTCTACGCAATCATATCCGTACAAGCCTACTAATCAGATTGCCGAGAATTTTTCACTAATTTGCAAGTATTATATATACAACAACATGCTTAAAATGAAAAATGTATTTATAACTTTAAAATCTGCTCAGTCAGGAACTTAAAATAATTTCTACATAATAATAATAAAGAAATATAGCTAATCATAATAAAGGTTATAAACGGCACATTTCATCGATTTAAAATATATTTAATGTTTTTAAAGTAAATGAAAATAGATAAAATACCATCATATAAATTTATATATTCATAAATGATGTTTTCTGGCATTAACATGGTAAAATTTGACTCTACAATAACGTATAAGGGTATCAAAGGGGTTAATGAAAGGAGGGCATTCTCGTAACTTATGTTAAATGGAAATTAAGCGACCGCTCAAAGCAAATAGTTGAATTAAACAAAATAGTCAAAAAGGTGGGTAAAATAATTAAACTAAATATTTCATATTATTCGTTAGTTTTATACGTATAGTATTCAGTGGTGATCATTTACACGATTATTCTTTTTTTTAATATTTATTATTTATCAATATGATAGGAAGGTATTATTTCGAAATTTGAAACATTTTTCCAAAATAAATGTAGCATTTTCAAAATATGCATGTTAGAATTCGAACGAGTATTGTTATTTAACGGAATTTTAAAGGTATTCTATTTTTTTCACATGACAATTTCTGAGAAGCCGTGCTTTGATAGTAGAAGGGATTATTTTAACCTATGCTAAATAATTACTATAAATTTATGAAAAAATATTTAAGTAAATATAAATGCTTTCATTCAAGTATATATAAATTTATCGATTTATAGAATATAAAGTTTTTTTAAGTAGTCGGCCGAAACAAAGTTTATATTTTAATTTAAAATTATGATTTTTAAGTTATTAAGCAAAATATATCAATATGGCATGTTAGTTCTATTCATCTGTAAAATATGATTTAATATGAAACGAATATTATCTACTATGAGTGTGGGAAACGCTGGTGATAATTTAATTTTGTTTAAAATATCTTCTTCCCTCTGTTCTGATCTCTCTGGTTCTGAACAATAATTTGAAATGTAAATGTGTATAAAATTAAATATCTTAAAATCATATTCAACTAGAGGCATAACTTAGTAAATAAATAATGTGTATGGGAAATGGAACAAAATAGTTGCTTAATTCTTTTTAACAATAAGAAATAGTGCTATTAGAACAAAAATACTTGATTAGTGTTTTCAACATTAAAGAAATGCTTGAGAAAGACTACTTTTTTCCTATGAAATCGCATTTGAAACAAAGCTGTAACTGGAAGACAAAATGATACGGATCAGTAATTGCATCTTTGAACGACAAATGCAATAAGCCTCAAGATGAAAAAATAGCAAGTAATTAACTTCCCCTAAATAGGATTAAGTTTTAAGAAATTAATCCTACAAATCCAGAATTTCTTTTGTTGGATCTTAAGGCTTGAGTACAATCTGAAAAAATTAAAAACTAATTATAACAAGATCTCCGTATTTTATTATTGATGTTTTTAAACTTTCTCAAAATGCTATGAGATTAGTATATGCATAGTTATAAATAAAATAAATTGAATTATTTAAGGCAAATGGCATTATTAGACCACCTTATACTAAGTTTCCTTAAATGACGGATTCATACAAAGCATGCTTGTATTAAAATCTAAGAATTCTGTAGTTATTAATTCTCTTTTGAGAAAGATTGTACACTACTCTACATTAGTAGATCAGTATTCTGCAATTGATAACTGATTTTCAACACCTATATTTACGAACGTAGTAGACAATGAGAAAAACATTAGAGACATCTTCAATATCGCGGCAACACCTAGCAACCGCTTAATAGTCATGGGCGGGAATTATAATCTCTCCATAGGTGTTGTAGTTATTGCATGAATTCATCGTCCTTTCTGCTAGACCTGCAATACCACACCTGACAAATGTAGGCTTCGAAAGAGGAATGATAGTTTGTGCGCTTTAGAATTGGATACTCAGCAAATATTTTTAGGTGTGACAGAAAAATAGTAAATGCCATTTTGACAGCATTCAGTAAAGGCGGTATGGTGTCGCCTTAAAAGTGTAACATTTAACAACCCTATTAGCACAAGATGCCCTACAATATATTCACAATGTTTTTCGGCATTCAAAATATCATAGCTACATCGTAGCGATATCGTAAAATATCTTGTACTAATATGGAAGTATACATAAATATTGAAATACGTGATGATCAAATAGTACAAACACTAGTTTTTCCAGATAATTAGCATCCAGAATGAACATTTATCTCCAGGCCTCCATTTCTAACCTAAACTTTCAAAAGGGAACTCTATGCTGCATACATTCTTCACGGAGTGGCAATTCGTGAAACGTTGGCGAAAAGCTTTAATGTTATTAAACGGCGCCAATTTAGGTAGAAGAAGCTGGGACATACAGCAGTGGTAACAAATCAACGTTTCCACTATTTTACACCACTTTTATGTGTAGAGAATATATAAAGAAGTGTTCACGCTTTATTGCCTTTACATATGTGTAAATCACGATTGTGACCCCCTGTTTGTATGGACTGCAATATATTGAAGCTCATTTGTTCGCATGCATGGGAGGATCAAAGCTGATTATTAATTCTGATACATTCTATGGTAGTATATTCTTTTTTCCATACAATTTATTCTCTGGAAATTGATCGGTTTTTCTATATGACTTCACTCCTATCCGCACTTCTAAAACTGATCAAACATGAAGAATCACTCACCATGTCACATTAACCAAATTTCCTTCTATCTTTTAACACGAAGTATTTCTAATTTCAAACAAGGCGCAGTAATTTCTTTGCAAATGTTCCCTACATGATAGCAGAAGGAAACAACGTTATTTTCGTTCTAAAAATCATTACTTTCTTAGATTCACTTCTACAAAATTTATTTACAGTATTTCATAATATCTGTAAAATTAAAATTAATTCTCGGTAGCATCGAGTCTATTAGTCATCCTGGGATTTCTCCCTTTCGAGCCAGGGTATTGAAATGATTTAACTTCTCTTTTTGCAGTAGGAGTTACATCTCCTCCTCTGTTTTTTGATTCTTATGCAGAAGTTAATACCAAATTGAAATTTCTGCTCAGGCTGTGCTATAAGAAGTTAACTAAGTTAAACCTGTTCTATCTTAATCAGATGAAAACGCTTGAAATAAAAACCTCAAGTATATAATCCTATGCAATTTAGAATTCCTCCTGTTTCCATATTCAGGGCTTTAAAATATTTGAATATGATAACGACTAAATAATTCGGCCTTCGTGTGATTATTGCTGATAAAAGTTACTCTTTCATGGCATTTAAATGAGGAAGCCATTGTAAACCAATACATACATAAATCTTGCCTGGTTTGGGGAAAGTCTTTTGAGAGAATGTACTTCTGTTTAAAAATTCTCCAGGATCCAATGTGTCATTTATTATTTATAAAGATTATAGGATTTATCTTTTTTATTACACACGCCGACCCAACTTATCGAAAGGGTGTAAAGTTTGATACGATTCGGCGGGTGCCTCGACTAGAATATATATTATAAAAAAGAAGTTTATTAATTGAAATGATGGAACCCAAATGTTCTGTGAGTTTGACTATGCACACTTTTATTTTGAAGTTTGATAAAAGATAATTTTTACTTACATATATTTCATCTATGGAATTCTGAAAACACTAAGTGTATTACTTGGTGTACGTATGTCTGCTTCTCTTGATTAAAAATTATATTTATGAACATAAATTAAAAATAAATTGCACACTATACACATCCAGTAATAAAATGTTTAGCTTAAGAAAGGTAGAATTGCCCATTAGATAATTATATTGCCTGCAATTGTAATTCCCGTTTCTTTCTCAAAATTAACAGAATGTATATATCAAATATTTGTTTTTATTACCATAAATATAATAGTGACGACTTATTGTGTTAACGCAAAAACAAATAATTATTTATTCTATTTCTCAAGCGAAAAAGAATTTTTTGGGAATATGCAAATATCATTGTTCAACAGTTTTTAAATGTGGCAATACGTATGGTATGAAGCAGAAAATTTTCTTTAGGTTGTTACTTCTACTACATATATTAACTTTGTTATTTTTCATTAAGAATTATTAATCGCATTTAAAAAACCTATAAGAACTGCAGGATATGAAATGTTTTGCCTCAAATGCTTTTGTCCTCATTTAAAGCATAATCGTAGTAATTATCGTTACTTCAAAATTACAGTTTTTGATTGCAAATTATCCTTCTGGTGGAAGAAAGAATTTGACTAGACACCAGTGGCAGCCATGTACCAATCATTTGTCCATATAATAAGATTTATTTTAATTACATGCAACTTATTGTCAATCCATTAATATATTTTTCTTCGAAATACTCTCTGCTAAAACATCTAACCCAAGGTTGCTTTTTTACAAAATGGCAAATTCGATTTTTAGTCTTCCGACCTTACATAAATATTTCGCTTCTATCATAATTATAGAATTAGTTTATAAGTTAATGATTATAGAATCGTTTTATAAGTTAAGCGGAATTAATAATAATGCTCAAAAAGGAATTTAAAAATAGTAGCTCTGTTCCAAAAGTTAATCATCTAATTTTATAAACCTACATAAGTTTTGTTGTGATTGATTTTTTAACATAAGCCTCGATGCAGACGAGATATCTCGTCCTTCAGGAATCTTCGAGGCGCCCTAGAATTTGACTTGCATAACTAATATATTACATTACACATGTTAATGGATATCCGCAGATAAGTTCACCCCTTTCTTTTTTGTTTTATAAATTGTCTGGAGCGAGCACGGTTACCTTTTTTCTTTCTTGGAGCTTGCATCTAATTCGCCCAAATCTATGAATGTGTTGAATTTAGGTAGAGTATGAAAGTATTGAAAGACTTTCACAACAGAAGAAAACACTGGGTTGCTTATTTTAGTTTCTCAGAAAGCACTGAATATTGTTCGAAAACATTATAGTGATGAAATTTCTAATGGAAACGGCCTTATTTACATCGGATTAACAACTTCAAATTTAAGGCCAAATATAAAAGAAGCGCAAATGCTACTGTTTGAAAAAATTTTCTAATTTACCAAGTGCATATTTTATATTTTAATATCTACTGAGTATAACTTATATAATTTTGCTAGTAGATATTTCATAATGGACACTATGAGAGTATCTATACATTAACACTGCAAAGTTTAAAAGTGTGTTCCAGTCCGGTCATTGCGCTACGAAGCAAGCTGCAACCCATCTTTTCGTCTTGTTTTCCTGATATCCTGAACAAAGAGGCATATTCGGACTAACCACAGTGTCTAACTGAGGTTTTCGCAATATTATCCTTGAACCGTTAAAATGAGAATCGGAAGTGAAATTGCTTGCAAGCCAGAATCGAAACACAATGATTCGGTTTCATTCACATCTTTATACAAAAATCATTCCTTGCCGAAAATAATGCTGCTCATTTGAAATGATTTACTTCATTTTTTGTATGAGCAAATTAAACAAGCTGAACTGAATTCCGTTTTGAAAAGCTGAATAACCATTTTGAGAGCTGAATATTTTGCAGAAGAATATATTTCGATGTAGGAAAATAACTGCCTCTATAAATCTTCAATCATAATATACATTCTTATGTAAAAAGTGTATATTTAACCTTAATAATACTTAGAAATTGTAAAGCAGGTGACGTATTGGCTACATTATATAACATAAGATTTTTACAGTGACAGACTTCTTTAAGCCGTGTATTAATTATGTATTTTTTTAATTTATCACATAATTATTATGCAAACTCAAATTCGTTAAAGGTATTTTTGAATGAAATTTCAACAACTAGATAATCATATAATAATTTTTTTTAACAAAACTAATTTTGTTTCACATATACATGTATAATTTAAGAAAAACAAAGCTATCTGTAGCTTTATAGACTTGCCATTTAAACGAAGAGAATACAATGCATCTGTTCCGTGTTTAAGTTATATGCTAGATATATTGTAAGTGAATGTAGAAATTTCCTTTTTATATCATCATAAATTTTGCGTCCCCTTAGTTAAAAGAATTAAACAAGTTTCATTTTGTCACAAAAATTTCAAGTTTCAAACAAAGTTTTTTATTAAATTATTTAGATAAGCTTTATTTCACGGAGTCTGGAAAACGCAATTCCGAGAACACTTCATCAGCGCATGTTCATCCTGCTAAACACGTGTTTTCGCATAAGAAACAAATGATAGGATTCCTTACCTAGCACAGCAAGAAAAACCAAAAGGATGAACCAAAGCGGAATCATCTCATAACCTCTTCTTTTAATTATCATCACTTTGGAAATTAATCCGTCGGCGTCAAAACTTCATCAATCTCTTCATCCAAAACACCGCTATGAGAGCAACGTTTAGCGGATGCTTTTCACAGTTCAAACGGGATATCCTGTGAACAGCGGTATCGGCGCTTCTCTGCCTCACGCTCTTGTGCTACTGAGAAAACCACCCAAAGGAGGTGGATCAGAGTTCGGAATCGGGCGCATGCGCGAAGTATTAGCACGTGGTACCCTACTTGACAGATGAAATATTTTGTTTCTTGCTTCAGTCTACCTGAATAAGAGTTTGAATTGACGTATCTCAGAGTGTCACTTATCTTGTGAAAGCAATATTCTCCTTTTAGGGTTATTCTGTTCGGTTTCTTCTCCTATTAATGTGGTATTCTTTGGGGTGAGGAGAAATGTATCTCCTTCTTACAAGGGTACGAAGCTGGTTAATCTTTTGTCATTTAATTCATCCCTTTCAATGTATGTTTGTCACAAATTCAATGAAATTAATGCTTTGGGAAAAATATGTTTTACGGACCTCATTGTCTGAAAACTGAAATATTTGTATTGTCTTAAAAGACTTTTAAAACTAATGCGTTAAAAAGAGAGGTTACTAGTTATATTTCGGTAAAATTAAATACGTTGATCAAAGTTTAAAACAGAAGCTCGAAAAAGAAAAATTTTTAGTATAAGATGATATACACGCAGCTTAACAATAAAAGTTATAGATTGGGTTATAAAAATTAATCTCTGCAGATAATTATTATTCTATTATTATAAAAGTGATAAAAATGTGAGGCATTTTTTCATTTCTGAAAAATTCAATGGTTATTGTATTTCTTTAATGTTAAATTTAAAAGTAAACTGTCTCTCTCTATGGGTAATCCTTAGTTCCAGTTATTGTTTTTTGAATACTCAATAAATGAACATTAAAAATGTTCTGTTCGGGTAAGTTTCATTAAACTCGAAAACTGAAACAAGAAGGGCCATTTTCTAGAATTCTGAATTATTTATAACAATAGGGGAGACTTGGGAGACTTGATCCCTAGATCTAAAACCAGAGAAAAAATACAATTAAGTCTCTGAAACTGGCAACATTAATAAAGTGATTCCTTATCAGCAGATCTGACAACAGAATTTCATTTTTATTTTTGTTGTAAGAAAGGAATCTCTGATTTCTTATAGTCAAACTTCTTTTGGAGTAGGTAGTTTATGCTTCTTATTTTTTGCTAAATATAACTAAATTACTTAAGTTTATTGATATAATATACTAACATTCCTTACTGCTTAAATGTTTTTATTTACATCCAAAACAGTTTCCTTACTTTTGATTTAACAATTCTTTTTCCAACACATGCACATTAGGCACACTTGATCCCCATTGTATGAGGAGACTTGATCCTGGGTTCAAGTGTCCCCAAAGTTAAGTTAAATTAATATTAGCAATTTTATCACTCCCTACTATCCATTGTGATTTTCAAGTCACATTTAGATAATATCAATATTATTTAGAATATGGTTACCTTGATTTTGGATGGTTGACAAAGGTAGAACGTTAATATGTGACTGCACTTGATGGTTAGCAAGAACATGGTGACGGTTTCATGGAAAGAGAAAATTAGTCATTCCGTAGGAAAAATTGAAAAGAAGATTTCATCATCTGAATGCGAAATCAATTTTCTAAGAAAAAAAGGACTTCATTCCAACCAATTTATTTCTACAGAAAATGTTGACATTAGTGTTGTGGAAAAATGACGACATTGTCAAAAAACTATCTAAACCAGTCATGCTTGATGGAACTCTTCGAAGTGCAAGAATTTTAAAGTTTATTTTTGATTTTTCAAGCTTTGAAAATGTTATTTGATCATTAATTTCAGCGATAACAATCATTCATGTGGGAAACAGTGATTTTCAGTAATGCAGAATTTTCTAAATGTGTTTTCTCCCTTTTTTACATGTTAGTCAACAATAAATTTGATTTCGGCTACTAAATTTGAATCATTTCAATTCATCTGTTTCAGGGATCAAGTCTCCCTTTTCTAATTGTTGGAAAACAATTTATCTTTATTTTAAAAATGGTTTTCAAAAATAAAAAAATACTACAACAACAAAGACAAATAAGCCTTTAATAATGACTGAAAAATTTTTTTAAAAATTTTGTTTTTTTCCAAAATAAATATTAAAAACTGAAAAAGGGAGCAAGTCTCCCATATTGTCGATGTACCTACTCAAGAAAATATAGTTTTATTGACTTTATAAGTCTGACATACATAAACGTGCTTTAAATTTTAATTATAAATGGATCCAGTTTTTGCAAACTAGGCTTGTAAATGCAGTTTCTTGTTCAAATGCTTGTCTACTTTGAAATATTTGTTTTTCAATATTGTTCTGGGCATATTTTTAAATCATTACAAATTCTACGGAACCATATTTAATTATTTCTGTTTTGTTTTGATGCTCTGAAATAGCTGACTTTCATCTTTTCAACATTTTAACTAGTTCATCTGAGGTAATGATATTAGGCAGACAGAAACAAATATACTGACCAGGCTGATAATTTTTGGGGAAAGAGAATAGATGTTATATTTTACCTGTCGTTAAATTGTATAATTTTGTAAAAATGTTTAATTGCATTTGCGATAGTCTCTAGTGCATAATATGAACATCACGAAAGGAGATTCCTAATCTTAAAATTTAGTATCATAACATACGATTTCATTTGTTTTTATTTGTAATTATTTTGGTTAACTCATTCCCAGTATACGAAAAGCATGTTTAGAATTCACAAACATTTAGTATGCCAAATGTTATAACTCCGAAATAAATAACATTTCATTATTTTTATGAAAAATACAGTGTAATAAAATAACACTAAAAATTCTCATGTGTGGTAATGAACTTCCTATACTAATTTACTTGCCGCCTTTGGCAACCAACTTGTTCGCCGGGAATATAATTTCAATAGTGCATCATTTTATATTCATGGTTCTCTTATCAACATAAGCAGATCGTAGTAGATATTTAACCCAATTTCTTCTACTGGCCTTCCAAATGTTCTCTTCATTGTCTACATAAATGCCCCTGTTGAAGTAAAATAATTGACCATGCCATATATCATCTAATTGCAAGTTGTCAGATTTATCTTCAGTTTCTTATTCCTCTTGCAAAATATTCATTTGATTTCAACATTAATATGCCGCAACACATTTTATGGCCAGGGACATGTTTGTTGAATTAAAACAATCTGAAAGAAGAATGAAAACATAGCAGTCATAATCACGCAGCTTACTGGATATATTTCTTCATATACCTAATATCTCAGAGAGATTGGTTTACAGACTCCACAGAAATCTTTAAAAAATAAAATATGAAAGCAAAATGTGTTGGAATATAACCTCAGCTTTCAACAATGAAAGAGAAACACGCAATTAAAGTTTTGTTTAAACAATGAAAACTGTTCGTGTTTCAATGCAACAATGAAAAGTATTGTTGTAAATTATGCCAAAACAGATTTTAAATATTTATTAAAATTCGGGAACACATTGTACGCCAACTTAATTTATATCCAAAAATATTTTTCAAAATTCATTAAAATTCAAGAAAAACTTTAGAGCAACTTAATTCATGTCATTGAAAAGCTAGTGTTTTCATTTCTGATGGTATAAAAATAATTTTTGTGCTGTAATATTTTCGGGAGTTATTAAGAAAAAAACGCCAAAATTTCGCTTAATTTATAATTAATTAAAATTCTAATTAAAATTTTAAAAAATGTCTCCTAGGTGCCCATTCTCACCCTCCCAAGAATGTCCGTGTCGAATTTCGTAGCTTTATGTCAGCGGTCTGTCCTGTAGAGCGCCAATACGCACACACAGAAAAATAGGCAGCAAAAAAGACAGACACACATTCGTAGAGATAAAACCATTTTACATAATATATATAATCTAGTTCATTAATTTTAAAAAATAATTTTCTTTGGCGTTTCTTTTATCAATCAAGTTGCCATTGATGATATGTAAATATAAGCTTTTGCTCTCTAACTGGAAGCACGAAACTCTTTGTCAAAAAATGATTCCATAAACCGCTTTTACATCGTTACAGGCATAAGTTTTTTTATTTTACGGCCCACATCTCCACTACTAATAAAGAAGAATGTGTGCCTGTGTGTGTGTGTGTCTTGTCGCTCTACAGGGCAGACCGCTGGACCTAGAGCTACTAATCTGGGCACAGACCTACTTTGGAGGATGGGAATGTGCACCTTGGAGCCCTTTTTTCGAAATGTTAATTAGAATTAGAATTAATCACAAATTAATAGAAATTTCGGCGCTTTTCCTTAATAAATTCCGAAATTATTTCAACGTGAAAATTATTTTTATACCATTAGAAAGTGGAAAAAATTAGCTTCTCATTGACATGAATTACGTTGCTGTTCAATTTTTTCTGGAATTTTAATGAATATTTAAAAATATTTTTACGCATAATTTACAACAATACATTTCATTGTTGCATTGACACTCAAATAGTTTTCATTATTTAAACAAATATTTATTTGCGTGTTTCTCTTACATTGTTGAAAGCAAAGGCGATATCCTAATGAATTTTCTTTCCTTATTTCATTTTACCATTTTTTCTGGAAATTCGTAAATAAAGTCTTCTAAGACAGTAAATATTAGGAAATACATGCACAAGATGAATGATTATGGTTGCTATTTTTTAATTCTTTTTATTAGCATATGTGAAGCATCATTTTTATATTAAAATCAAATACAAATTTTGCATTAAAAATAACAAAGTGAAATTGGCGCCGACAGCTTACGATTAGATGCTACAGGGCACAGACAGTTTCTCGACTCTTTTAGGGACGTTCATATTGACAATAAACAGAACATGTGCAAAGTTACTGAAAACACGGATAAAATGTGTATCACAATTTGAAGTTGAAAATTACTTTGTTAAGGGAACAACATAAGGGATTCAATTGAAATTATATTCTTGGAGAACAAGCTGAAGGCGGCTAGTATTTAATAGAATTGGAATTTCGATACCATTCTAATCTACACGACTATTCAAATACAGAAACTCTCCTCTGCTTATTGATAAAATAATTTAACACGTTCTCATTATTTTATAATTGCCCTCCCTGTATTAATAGAATAATGGGTATGCATTTTTGAGATTTTCAAGACGTATGTCAAGCTATTAAAAGAGTAACTAATAATTTCATTACCTATAATGCTTTTTTTTATTTATAAAATTATATTGTTTCTTTTATGTATTGTGATTATACTTTAGGCAGCAAAATTATTTGCGTAATTCAATCGATTTTTTCATCACTGCTTATTTCCATTTTAAATAATTAAATTGGATTAATTTAAAATCAGAGTTTTCGAACCCTTCATTTCCACAATAAGGCATTTTAGTTTTAAATTTATATCAAAACAGAATAAAACACTTAAAATGGCTAATGTGCTATATGATGTCTAAGTATACAATATTATTCAAACTGGACATCTGCAGAATGATTTTCAATTATTTTTTTCTTTATTTAAGCAATTCTTCTTCCTCAGAATTATTTTTCATTTTTTAAAACTTTAAATCTTGAAGAATTTTTATTTCAGGCAATTAATCTGCTTTGTTAAGTGCAAAATCATAAACTAAACCTATATTAACATCTTTAGAAGTTGAACTTAATTTATGACAATTAAGAAATTATTAAATGAATTCATAACGGATAAAGGTAATTCTATTTTGTAAATAATTTTGATTTCCTCCATATGAATGCGGTTTTTAAAATGTATTTCTGGCCAGTTAACAATATATGTCAAGCTGTAAAATATATTCTGCTAAGAAATTAATTTTAAATCTACTTTTTTCGGGACAGGTTTTGGTAACTTTATTAAAAAACAAGTAGAAAAAATTTCCTAGTAAAAATGTTCAAAAGTGGTTAATGCAATCACCTGTTTTTTGTAGTAATGAAATTTGTTTTTGATTCCTCCGAGCAAAAAAATGCTAACTTCGGGAGTTATGATTCTAAGATTTTCTTCGTTTGATAATAAAGACATTTACAAAGATATGAATTCATAACAATTCCTAGAAATGGAATATTTTATAGCAATTTTTTTTAAAATTCACACTGAACAATAGTTTATTGTCTCCTGTAAAATAAAATATATATATATATATATAATTCTCTTACGTGGCGACAAAAAAGGGTCGAATTTCTTAATCACCTTTTGGCAACACCTCGCAAATTTGTTTTGTTTACATTCGATACGACAATTGTAGCTTGATTTGATCTGAGACGACGAAATTTTTCAAAATGAGTTTAAGTCGGGCAGATTCAATTATAAATCGAAATTGGCGAAAAAGAGAACTGTTGAAGAACTTGAAACTCTTGAGGAATCTTTCCTCAGACAATCCAATCTGAATGTACAAAATAGAGTTAAGCCTTTTTTGTGCACGGAAGGAAATTCCCGAGATATAGGAACATAGTTGATTATGATAGGACTCTGTTCTTTTATCTATGTAGCGAAGATTATTTCTGTGAAAAAAAACGTGTTTAAAATTTTGGTGTCAAAAGCAAGAATTTTAGAATTTTTTTTTTAATTTTGAAAAAAGGCTGTTTTGTTACTGTTCTAATGGTGAAAGTAAATAATTATTATGTGTTATAATTTTGAATAGCGAATCTGAACATATTTAGAGCCATCTGTCACTTTAAAGCGTCCTTTTTAAGCAAAAAGTTTGCGAAATGGTTAACTCATCTTTCGAAAACTTAAATTTTCTTAGGTTTTAACACATAAATATCTACTGAGCGAGAAATTTTATATCTTTCATGGCTAAATAATTATTGCAGAGAGTGTGCATACATGTGGCAAAGCTTTTCTGAACAAAAAGTCATTGAAAAGTGTGGGTATTTAGAAGTTTGTTGGAATGAAGTCAGGGCTAATGAAACTCTTGAAAAAACATTCAATTGTGTGTACCAAGAAGATTTAAGTGCCTGATTTCTGAATGATGAAAAACATTTTTATTTGTAAACATCTTGTCATGCATTTTAGCATTCAAATTTCTTTTTAACATTTACATATATATGGTATAAAGGTAAAATTTTAATTATATAATTTGGTTATTTAGTTTTTAGTAATTAAAAGTTTAGTTTTAGTTTTTAAAAAGAATTTAGTTAGAACTTCCTACTATTCAAATAATTTAAATTTACTTTTAGTAATTAATATATTTATAATTTCCTATTATTAGCAGGCACTCATAGCTGTACAGCTAGCGAGCGAAGCGAGCTGGGATCACATAGTGATCCCAAAAGAATCACAACGTGATTCTTGGGGGTTGACGAGCGGAGCGAGTAGGGGGTGTAAACCCCTGGCATGAAAAAATTTGGTTTATGAATGAACTTTTAATTTGCTGATTTGAGGTTTAACACTTAATTGAAAATATTGTAATTAAAGCTCCGCATCAAATCACTTTATTCATCCTTATTTGTCTTCCTTTATGAGTTTCACTGTTCTAGTTCATCAGTTGTTTCGGTAAGTAACCATAAAATTCCAATGAGTTAGAGTAATATCATTGTTTATAAACTGTTGTTCTATGAAGGCTGGTGTTCGAAAGGCAAAATTCTGTTCTACATGGTTATTGCAACTATATTCTCTAAATACAAATAAAAGGAATTTAAAAAAAAGTTTGTGGTAATTAAAATAAAGAATATCGCATAGCAATCGATGTATATATCATATACAAGATAAATTAAGTCTTAAATTCGAATTAAATCTCCTGATACAAGCAACAATACTTTATGTGTTACAGGAATTTTATGAAATGAAGTGCATGCATGCTATCTAAACACAGACGCATTTTTAAAAGATGGAATCGCTTTGCTTCTATCATTAAAAGACATATGGTTGTTTCATAAAACAAAAAGAAAACTATTTCACGCTGTCCTCAAAACCTCCGAATTACCATAACTTCTCAGCATTTATTTGTTTCCTGTTATTTTATATATCACTAAAATTCTTCTCCAGTAAAAGAAAAGCGTTAATATTTTTCATGTTTGTTTCACTTTGTAGCTCTCTCCGCTGCTCACGTGAATGCTACTTGCTTTTTTTCATGATATTTAAAACAAGTTCTGAGTATCATAACAGATTCTTCTTCACATAAAAGAACGTTACGACGGAAGTTTTGATAAAACAAGTGAAAAAAATTCAGTGGGGCATACATTTTTACGGCTCCTTGCAAGATGCATTTACGGCTCGAACGCCTCATTGACTGCATACCAACAGTGAAGTGTCTGCTTCCACCAATGTGAATGAGCATATCAGTAAAGGGACTTTGGGACCGTTAGTATTTTTAAAAGTTCAGTAAACTTTTAAATGGGAAGTAGTATTTCATGTCCATTACATATTTAGAGACGTTCGCTCAAATGATGAACAGTAAGGATAATTTTTGATAAAAAATATATACATTTATCGATATTAGCAAGAAACTTGTATATGGTTTATTATTTGCGTTTCAAAAGATTTTTAGCTCTGTAGAAATTTCAATAAAATTATGCAAAACTTTTTATTTAGATAGGCTTTCTTTAGAAATATTAAATTATTGTGCAGTAACATTTAAAAAATTATTTTATAATTCAATTTATACGGCTGAACAGAATAGATATTTTTGTATATTTATGAAACGTATTAATTAATAAATGTAAATTTATGTACTGGAAAACGAATAATTTACTAAAATAGGCACATTGATCATAATTTTTCGTTAATCATTTGTTTTTAAACTTTTGATTTTAGACAAAATATGAAAACAGTTCGTTTTTGATTTTTTGTACAAAAGCATCCTTAATAATTTTATTTATTTATTCTCTTATGCTTAAAATCTGGAAGTACACAAACCTTCAATTTTTTGAGCTTTCATAATTATATCCAATTTTTTCATTATTCTCATAAACAATGTGCTGAAATATTTAAATAATATCAATCATAAAAAAATTCAATTTTATTTCAAATTACTTTACAAATTAAAACACCTGAAATAAACGCCTTCATATAAAAATTTTTTTAAATGTTTATAATGTTTAGTTTAATCCACTCAATTATGAGTTTAGCTTGGTTTCATCGAATTAAAAGCGTTATTTTTTTTCTTTTCTTCTACAATGTTTATGAGTCTGAATGAAATAATGTCTCCATGAGCTGTATATGTTTACATTTATACAATTAGAAATCGTTTTCTTTGTAAATGAAGCTTGGAGAATAGTTAAGGAAAATAAATAAACAAATGAGGTTTTGTATCTACAGGGAACATATTAGCATAATTTTTGTTTCAAATATAAATGAATGTAATGTTAAAAAATCTTAACAAATATTTTCAGGTTTTTAAGTTTTTAACTGTAGGCAGAGGAGTAATTTCATCGCATACAGCTGTAACAATAGCATCTTCAAATTGTATTTCTCGCAAGGATTCTCGAATGTACTCCATTTCTCACTCTTCTGTAATTGAATGAGTTTTCGAGAAAAGTTCTTTTATTGAAAATCAGCTGATAACATGCTCAAAGCCGTTTACTTCTACTTTCTGGCACATTTCATAAAATATATTTTAAAGAAACAAAAAAAAACTTTTTAGGAAGGACATTTGATTGAAGACACAATTTAATGTGCATTAACATCGCTTTCGTCAGTTCTTTAAAAGACCTTTTTCATGTTTCTTCAAGATATCAAGTAAAAATTACTTTTAAAAAAATGTCAAACTAATTTGTCCAAATCTAACTTTGAGTAATATAATAATCCTATCAAAATTACATAAATCTTTCTCACAGATGTCTTAATCTTATCTTTCAAAAGATTTGATAAAGAATTAATATAAATGGGCTGTGAAGTGAGTGAAATCATGTTTTCGAAACAGATCTAACATCTCAATGGTAAAAATCAATAATTTTTTTCAGCATATGGAGGAAAACATAGTGCTTTCTCTTTTTTAATTCTTTTTTTCCAGATGAGCATGAACATCAAAGGCAATGCATAACAAAATCGCTTTTAATTCATAAATTATGTTTAAACCCCTGCATATACTATAACATTGTAAATGTATTTCTGATCCGGTATCTTCTTTATAACCATATATCCAATATCATCTAACAGAATACTCTGAAAAGTTATTCTGTTAATTTTCGTTTAAAAAAATCATAAAATAAAAACAGATTGAATTTCAACACTCATATTCACAGAATGAGACTTTTACAATAATGTTCATTTTCTTATTGACTAATCATCATCATTCACAAGGATATTTTTTTATTCTTACGAAAAATCGTGTTAGAGTTTGTATGATATTAAAAGAATTAAACAGCTAAATTGATTGAGTAAAATTGACTAATGCGTAAAGATATAAAATTCTCATTTTTAATTTTAAGATCCTGACGAATTTTCTATTACCATAACTCATTTTTTTGGAAAAAATTTATTATATTCAAACGTAATGCATTAATTTTTCGATGTAGTTCACAAAAATGTAAGAATCATATGAAACGTTTGAAAATATGTTAGATAATTTTCAAGAACGAAAAATTAAAATTAGTCTTTAAACCAGAAATTTGTATTATTTATTTTTTATTACTGGTTTATTAATAAAAACCTAAATTAAAAGTTTTTTCAGTTTTAAGCCAAAATAATTACCTGAATTACATAAAATTATTCACCTTTCTAACTAAAATTAAAACCTGATGAGGAGTAAATGAAGAATAAAGAATTTCGAAGAGTCTTGTAACTTTTCATTTTCATTAGTATCAAAAATGTATGTTAAAAATTGTTAACTTTTACATTAAAAATTAAACCATGATTCATAGCAATCACTTTGATTCTGTAGTTGAAAAATACATCGCAACTTATCTTCAAAGTTGATGTAATATATTTGGATTCTTTAAGTGTATCTTAGTGAAGACCAAGCATTTTGTTGGTTATGTGCCAAAAAGGTGACCTTAGCGTTTTTGGGTGGTGGAAGAAATAAGTAAACATTTGCTGAAATGTTGTTTTTTCTCCGTTCATTTCCTGAAAGCCGAGTAAAAAAAACAAAACATAGACATCCTCTTCGATGAGTTTTTCTCGCTGAAATCGTTCCACTCAACCTAAAGAAAATGACCTATTGTGGCAGTAGGAGTCTAAAGTTGTATTAAGTGCCAAAAACATACGAGTTCATGAAAAGATCATACAATTTATTATTTCTGATAAAGTTACATCACTTTGTGAAATACCCTTCTGTAAGAGGAAATGAAATCTTTGTATACTTAGCGTCATAACATAAAATATAGGAACATTTTAACTGGACATATTATGATTAAATATTTGTTTAAATTTCATTTTTTATACGAAGGAAAAATATGTTATAGTTTCCATCATTTAAGTATTTATACTTATCCAAAATATGAGATTTTCTTAGAGATAGATGGTTAAATTCGGCCTATTATTGTCCTGCTAAGGTTGAATTGCTTTTTTGGAATGTTTCACGAATCAAATTTCAACTATTTGGTTGTTCTGTTAGTTATACGAAAATAATACTAAACTCTTTCTGATATTTGGATGAAAATATATTGGATATACGCTTTAAAATAATGTTACTAAAATTTTTTTTAAATATTATATATTGAACATTTAAAAAATATTTCAGAGCAATGCTTAGTACAGATTTATGTACAAATTCGGCCCAAGTAGCATAGGAATATTTAACAATAATTCCGCAATGCACAATATTCTGAAATACGTATAAATTTTTATTCTTCCTATGAACTTGGTTTTCATTTCTCTGATATATTTAGTTTCTTTTTATCACATGATGTTGATGATATTGAACAATAATTCCACGATGCGCAATATTCACAATATTCCGAAATACATATGACATTTTCTTCTTCGTATGAACTTGGTTTTCATTTCTCTGATATATTCAGTTTCTTTTGATCACTGGATGCTCAATATGTTTCTGAATAAATCAAAATAAGCGAAACTGTCAGAAATATTATAAATTTATTACGATAAGATAATTATTCAAATAATCATTTTCTTATTTTTCTCATATTTACATAAAATAATTGCGCTACTATTAACTTATGAAATTTTCAACAGTTGAGTTATTTAAAAATTAAATAAACTTTCGATTATGTCTGAAAAAAAACAAATATTTTATAAACAATATTTTGTTTTCAACGTTCATATTCCTGAAAAGCAGCAAATAAATTCCCTTTGAATAATTCTCGGTAAATTTTACTGAAATATATCTTATGCTACTCTTTCGGCTATTATTTCCCGATTTTAGTATTATTACTAATTAAGATACTTCATACTTTTCTCATCGTAAATTCAAAGAGAATATATTGAATAAAAATCAGAATATGTTGAATAATTTTCAATAATTAAAATATTTTAGTTAATTTAAAACTCTAATCTTTATGTAAAACATTTTACATAAAATAAATGTTACAATAAATAGATTTCAGTTATTCAGAAGCCAATGCGGTGAAGTCCAGAAAAAAAATTGAGATTCAGCGTATTAATTAACATTTTTTGATATGTCAATTTTTAAAATTCTGGGTTTATTAATTTGATTGGAAAAGTATTTAAAGTCTGTTTTTCAAAGGGTAGGCTCAGCAACAAAACAAGATATTTACAGGGTGTGGAATTTACAAAGATTAAAACTTATCAGAAAATGGACTTCAGAGCGACTCATTTATCCACCATTAAAATATTTAAAGAATCGCATAAGAGAAATTTCAGTTCTATTTGGTGTGGTACATTTATTCTTACATTTATATGTTTGCGGCAGTTTTTTTATCTAAAGAAAATGTTGAATTCTATGTTGGAACCTGAAAAAGAATACTTTATTTTAAAGTTTGGAAAGTGACATGCAGAATCAACTTAGTAAGTGTTTTCGTACCTATCATGAAATGCAAAAGTATTCCTTCCTTCTGTGCAGTCCCGGAGGCATGGAAATCTCACGTTTACTTCTGACATATTTTACTCCCCAACCAAGAGGAATGTCAAAACATTTCTGTTACATATGAAATGCACTTCGGAATTCTAATTCTTTACTTTTATATATATATATATATATAAATTTATTTATTTAATTCAGAACTGGAAAAAATATTTTAGCATTCTTATCTGGACTTTTTATGATATTGAATTAATCATATTGTTGCAAACTTGTTGATGATAAATGTACTTCTAACGATATTTCTCAGATTACTTTTCTTCTCTATATACGCATAAATTTTTTAAAGAGAGTCAGTACCCGATATACTTTCAAAAATTCGATATTTTGATTTTTATATATTTGAAATCTCCATTTCGAGACATTTCCAGAGATATAAGTCTTTTGTTCGTGTTCATACTAGAAGTAAGTTAAAATAGACTTTAAAAAACTATAAGCAGATTAATATAATACAAGATTATTACCTTTAACTTGAAGTATCTCAAAATGGTATTTTTGAAACTGCGTGTACCTTTTAATCAAAATCTGCTTTATATATACTCTTGAAATTTTTACCACCTATTCTGTACATATAAATGCATATACTGATTATTTTTTTTTGATTTTCCAAAAATATTTCTTAAAATGCTGATTTCGTGTTAGAAAAACAAAATTTTTTGAAAAATTCATATTGACATTCAGTTAAAAATTTAAAAACAAAACTATATTTATGTAAGAATTTCACCTCAGTATAGAGATAAATGTTTACTTAAACTGTATAAAGAATTTCAAACATGTATCTATAATAGATTGTGAGTAAAGGTACATAGAAAATGGCCAATTCAACATTGGAGGTACAGGGTTACTGACCCTCCCCCCCTTAATAGACTTTTATGAAATATTAACAATGTTTTATTAAGTTTGATATCTTATGATTCCTTTTGACTTAACAAATACTTATGCTTGAAATATCTAATAATTGTTCTTCATTTAATTTTTTCTTTTGTTAATAAATCTTATGTTTATGATCATCTAAACAGTCTCCATTTCTATGGATTTAAGCTAATATAAGCAACCTCGCATCAATACTTTATTGTGGAATACGAATCCTTTTATTTACTACTAGCTGATATGCCCGGCGTTGCTCGGAATAAAATTATTTTCAAGTCCAATTACTTATAACACTTTCAGTTTACTAAAAGTGTTTTTCGCGGAAGCTTCTTTCGTTTATTTTCGTTAATCAACTGAACCTTTGGACCAGCAGTGATACACCATTCTTCTTTTTCTCTCCTTAGTTTGAACCACTTGTCAAGAATCTCGTAGTCCTTAGTACTCCATTTTTCCCTCCCCATCAATACTACGGCAACAGCAGAACTCTTTCATATCTTCTGTTCTTTGCTATTATCCGGACTACAATTCTCTTCTCTTTTGTGTTTTTTCACTGACCGAAAAATACTGCATAGTGTTCTTTCTTTTTCTCCTAAGGCCCTTTCCCTCCGTTGGGAAGTGGGTTCAACAATCTTGAATGATTTTAAACAGTCATTATGATCATTAAAAATTTTTAAAATTAAATGAAGCATCGCGTAAAGAGAGCAATTATCATCAATGTATTCCCAGACAGCACGTAAGTTTGCAGCAAGTTTGATTTTGACGTGATATTCCCTTGTCACGGCAAAATTTGACGCGTCAAACTTGAAACGAACTTGTAGCAAGTTCGCTGTGACAACTAGCGCCACTCTCGCTTGCAACGCATTTTTGCTGCAAGTTCGATGTGACAAATAGCGCCACCTCCCTTGGAAATCAAATTTGCAGCAAATTTGCAAAACAAGCTTCATGCAAAGATAGCACAATAAAGAGAAAATTATGTTTGTCTCTGTTTTAAAAAAACATCCGATTTTTAATAGCATCTCCTATACCGCCCTTCTTTTTGTTAATTCAATAAATCAATGATAATTTGTGAAAAAAATAACTTTTTTATAAAAAAAAATTTTGAAACATTTTCCATCTTTTTACTAAATATATCACTCTCACTTTAAAGAAAACTATATCGCCTTTTAATTAATGTTTAAATTTTAACGTTTATAAACAAAATTAAATCTAAAAAACAGTCAGTGTTTGTTGAAAAATAATAACTTAGACATTTTGTCCCATTTTAAAGTAATTACTTTTGAACTCTAATTTCATAATTTATTCTGCTAGCAAAACGTAGTTATTAGCGAAAATCGCTCTCTGTTTGACTTCAAATCATATTCTCAACTCAAAAAATTAATGAAATCAAGAAAAAAAAATTTAAAATAAATCGTATACGAATCGAATCGAACGATGTATTAGCGAAATCTATCTTCTCCTCTCAGAGTTCAGCTGGCTCAATGGTTAGCGTCTCCACTTCGGAACCGGGAGGTCGCGAGTTCTAACCCGGGTTGTGCTCGTACTCTGTTTTTGCTATAATTTGCAATGAGTTTGCAATGCAAGCTTGCGTCAAACTTGCTGCAAGTTCGTACTATGGTGACTTCGAGGCTTGCGTTAACTTGCTGCAAGCTTGTTTCACACTTGCACACATGTCGTGACAAATTTGCAGAAAGCTTGCAGACTTGCAATGCAAATTTGCTGCAAACTAAAATTGCTATCTGGGTTGTGGCGCAAACAGATTGAAAGAGGTATATGCTACGAAATAAAAGCTAAATAAAACTTCTGCGCTTCTGTAGCATTCAAAGAAAACAATATTTTTATCATAACTTTCACAATAGCAAAAATACTGGAATAAAGGATTTGAGATAAAACGATCAATGGTTTGAATTTAATTATAATAACAGAAAGCATTGTTACAAATTGTGTATGATATAAATTTTAAATGCTCATTAAATTAAGAAAAAGAACGCATAACATTTAATTTGAAATCATTAAAAAGATGGTTTTCTGCTCTTTAAGATGGTATGTAAATAATCTACGTGCAATATATTTTTCTGAAATTATTGTCGAAAAACAGAGATAAAACGCCGAAAATTGGCTTAATTTTCGTTATTTAATTAAATATCTTAGGAAATAATTTTGTTTGAAAGAATAGAATTAATCTAAGAACGGACCCCACAATGGCATGTGCAAATTTCATGTCAAGACTTATCACCGTTTAGGAGGAGTTCTCGCGAGAGATAGACCGTTCAAACATCTTTTTTTCCCCTCCCTTTTTCCTCTTCCTACGATAGGAACCGGACTAAGTAGCCTTCAAGGCTTAGCACACACTCATTAGGATCAGTTAAAAAATTGCGAAAATTAAACAAAAAATTCGAGAGAATAATTCACTAACGTCATTGGATCACTGTGTAACCGTATTAAAATCTATAAATGCTACGACAATAGGAAACTGGAATTGAAAAGTCTCCTTTGTTGTTTATGGTCAAAGAAGGCAATATTTTCTTATATTAACTTTAACACTTTCAAAAGCCCGCGTTCAAAACAGTAATTTGGCTTGAATTTATTTCTATAAGAATAAAAGGTATTGTAAGAAATTGAGCTGAAAATATTTTTTAAACCTTACCAATAATCCGAGAAAACATTTCATCGTAATGGAATTATTAGCATTAAAAAGATCATTTTCTGCTCTTTAAAATGGCTTAAAAATAATTGTTGTCTAATAAATATTTCAGAAGTTATTGGCAAAAAGCGTCTAAGCATTAGGCTTAAAAACAGTTAATTTTCGTTAGTTAATTAAAAATATTAAGAACTAATTAACTCTGAAAGTTGAAAATAGCACCGTTGACCTAGAAATATGCTCTAGAATGTCGTGTGTAAATTCCATGTAGCTATCGTTCACCGTTTAGGAGGAGTTCTTGTGACCGACAGACAGACAGACAGATACATGTAATTTCTGCCTTATTTTATGGATATTTATAAACATAAGCAAAATTTTCAGAAATAAAGGTAAATTAGTTCAAAGTCTAATCATTTCGTAGCAACTAAGTAGCTATAAATTCGCGTTATTTCAAAATCGTCTGCACGTAAAACTTCATAAAATGAATAAAAATTGAAGAAAAATGTCACAGAAATACAATTGATATCATTGCAAAGGTCAATTTTTATCTTTCAAATGGTATAAAAATAAATTTTATCGGACAATTTGACCGACAGACAGATACATGTATTTTCTGCTTTATTTTATAGATATTAATAAAAATAAGCAAAATTTTAAGATTTAAAGGTAAATTAGTTCAAAGTCTAACCGTTGCCTGGCCACAAATTTGCATTATTTCAAAATCGTCTGCACGTAATTAAAAATTATTAAACTTTAAAAAACTTATAAAACTTGAACGAAGACTGTCACAAAAATAAAATTGGTGTCATTGAAAAGGTAAAAGTTTCAACTTTAAGATGGTATAAAAATATTGTTTGTCGGTTAATTTACTCCGAAGTTACGGCGGAAAAACGGTTTCTGTTAATTTCTATTTAACTGACTGTTTAATTAACTTTTGGACTTAGAACAGTTCATAAGTGTCTTCCCCCTCTCTTAAATAATAAGTGTGCAAAATTTGGTTGAAAACATTACATTCGTTTAGGAGATGTGGAACATAACCACATACATAGCCACAATGACTTTTATTTACATAAAGATTTACTTCGCTGCTTGCTCTTGTTGCCGTTTTTCATTTAAATTATGTAATTTAATATAACGACTTTATTTTATAACTATCAATTGAAGTCTTTCCTAAAAGAAGTTATAAATTATTTTAAAAATACGCTACGTTTTAGTTACTAGTCTAAGACGAGCTTTATCCTGGAAACCATATCTCAGAGGTAATTGTAACAGATTTACTCACGGAAGATGTAATACGAAATCTCATGCACATTTTTTGGCATAATTTACAACAATACTTTTCACTGTTGAAACGCAATTCAATCCGTTTTCATTGTTTAAAAAATATATTATTTGGTGATCTTTAATTATTGAAAGCTGAGGTATTATTCTTAAACAATCAACCTATTTGCTCGTTCTATAATGACGCAAAAAATGGGATGGGTTATATTAAGCTCCTCCCAGCGTTATATACAAAAAAAGTTTGGCATAATTTACAACAATACTTTTCATTGTTGAAACGCAATTCAATCGGTTTTCATTGTTTAAACAAATATTTAATTGTGTGTGTCTCTTCAATTGTTGAATGCGTTACATACATCTCTAGACATTTATATTATAGATGGAATCATTCTTTAAATTTTCATATTTAACATTATTTTTTCATTTCGTGTATATTATAATGAATCTATCCCTCTCTATGTGTTTTAGATTGTTTGAGTTTAAAAACATTTATTAAGTTTCTGACGAGGACAGTAATTAATATTCATAAAAATGCGTAATTTATGATTTTAGCAATTATAAATGGCCAAAATATAATCGTTACATTATATAAATAATATAAAAGCTTTATTCCGTATTACATTGCTAATGAATGATGGAACTTTAAGTATATATGAAATAAAAATAAATATTTCAAGGAAAAACTTTATGTAAAAAACATCCTGTTTTTTTCAATCAAATTCAGCAAGCATTGAATAATACTGATCTAAATGCCTAAAATTTCGTTAAGGAATTTCTCTCCATAAAAAAATACAGCTTCAAATTAAAATTATGTAATTCTTTTAATAATTACAGAATATTCATTAATTATTTTAAAAAATGACAAATAATTCCTTGCAATTTTACCTAAATTAAAGAACTCATGCGGTGTTAGAAAAAATATAATACAGATATCTCATATAAGTAGGAATATAAGCGATCAGCATGAGTTACCTCTAAAAGTCGATTTTAAAATCTTGTATATTATGACTGAAAAAATTTCAATAAAATCAAAGTAACTAATTTTTACGATCTTTAATTCTTTTCGGGAGTTTAGGAATGTTCTTGAGTTTTCTAGATTTTGAAATTGGATGCTTTAAATTCTAACTTTATCCAAAACAAAAAACTTTTTCTCTAATCTTTTTCTCCCAAGTTCATCCATCATCATTAACTGAAGTAAAACATGTCCGTGTAATCATTAAGATTGAATTGACCTCCTCTTTTTTTCTTGCCTTTAGTCTTTCACCAAAAAGCATTTAAAATAAAAATAAAAAACTTAAAATGTAAATTTGCGTTTAAAACTAACAAATGTAGCATAAGAACGAATAGGAAGAGTGTGAAAATTACTGTATTCATCAATCAAAATCTAACTTTTATCCGAGAGCCAGTTTGTTAGTATAGCTCGAATTCTGTTTTTATTCAAATTACTGAATTTATCTCTGGCAGAACTCTGCTGTTACCACGTGATTAATTTTTATACCACTCTTAGATGACTTTTAATAGAAAGTTTGAAAAATGTTGCACCCGCTTAATTCTCTATATTTTACAGAATAAAATTAAACATTGATTTTAAATTTTTAAGCATTAATAGGATTTATAAGCATTGATTAAATGATGGGTACATAACAGATGGGAAAAAGTAAATTTTTCAGATTTTTTTTTCATTATTTCTTAGTATACACATGTAATGTTAAAAGCTTTTTAAATTGCTTGTCCCTCTGAATTATGATATAATCGTTGGCGATGAGGAACTCTCTCCTAAAATAATGAGTTATCCCAAAAATATGCAAAAAATTATTTATTATGAGTTTATTGTACTTCATTATTTTGTTAAACTGAAACAAAGACAAACATCGCCTCTTCATTTCCCTCAAATAAGAAAATTTCCTTTAAGTAATTAAAGAGTTAACCGTTGTCGTCGGGAATAACAATTAAAAATCTGAAGAATTTATAGGAGAAAATTGTAGCAATAATGCAGTAAGATAAAGTAAATGTGATTATGCAAATTTATTTACTGTGGAATAATTTTGGAATGAAAATTATTATACGAATTCAGAAAACATTTGCAGTTTTTTTTATTTTAAAGTATAAAAAATTATTTTTAAACGACAAAAGCAGCGAACTGTCAAGTGCAACCTTCAGTTATTTCTTTTTCTTTCCTTCAAATTCTTAACATCTATTATAGATATTTTAATTCAAGGGAGAATCTTTAATATTTAATTCGTTATAAAAGTAAACTAACAATTACTTCATTAGCATTCTAGTGTCATTGTCTCTATCTTTTGTCATGAAAATTCAATATAAAAAACTGATATTGCTAATAATTCAGTAAAAGGGCTTCATTTTTGTCAAGCAGTTTCGGAACATTCAATATTTTGTTAATATTCATTTGGTAGTAATCAGAGTCGTATATTTGATTTGTAAATTTATAAAACTGGTTTCATTACCAAATCTATTAATAAATCTCTTTATGATTAATTTGCATGCATCAGAATCTGTTATAATAGTGTAGCATTAACATTAAAAATGATTATTGTTCATGAGCAGCATCGTTCATACTACATATCTTAAAATTTAATAATAAAGCATTATTGTGTTTAGAATTTTGTGAAAAAAATTATTATAGATAGGCGTAATTTTTGTGAAATTCAGTTTATCGCAATTATATATTTTACTATACAATTTATTCAAATTTTGAATTCTACCTTATTCAATATCGTAAAGCAGCCCTTTCGGATTTTCTCTGAAACAAAAGATATTTTTAATACCCATTTCCATATATTCCAAGACTTTTTTTGTAAATATATTCTGTAAAGTGATGAAAAATATATAGAAATCGAATAAGAAATCCGCCGGAGCAGTATATATTTCTGAAAGATATATATCTAGTATTATATCCCAATTTTAATATCTGAATGTTATAGGTGCGATCTGAATCTTAATTGTGTTACTATACTTTGAGATTTTTAAAAATTACATCAACCTACCTCATTCTTCTCTATACATTCAAAATTTTGGCTTAAACATTTCTCTATCCCAAACAAGAAATTTGAAATAATGGAATAACTTCCAGCTATCGTCTGGACTAATTTTTTAAATGATTCGTAAAATACTTAATTAAAAGCAAAAATTTTTCTAACGAACGTCATATACAGGGTGCCCATTTAAGTCTCTTTCACTCCACCCCCCCCATCTTTATGACGGCAGCTACAGTCATAAAAGTGGTGTCTAAGTATAGTTAAGTGTCTATGAGCTACGCAATGAGACAACTTACTGCGACATCTGGTAGAAAATTGCGGAATTAATGTTCCTATCTTGAAGACGGTAGGATATAAGGCAAAAGAGACAACTAAAAACTGGTTGAGCGTTATCGATTTAATACAAAAACATATCCTGTGGACATTAGTCCTAAGAACAGAAGACCTACAAGGCGTATTTATTTATTAGAGATTTCCGTAACTGCGATATCGGGAAAAGTGGACCAAAAAAGTTAATGTGGAACAAAAAAGTTAATGTGGACCAAAATGTTATCTTTCGGACAAAAATGACTCCAATATACAATTTCCTGAGGGAATGCCTCAAACAGAAGATATATACGACCTTATTACCAGCATTATAGGACTTTCGATGACGTATAACTGATACTTGCGCCAGTGTGCCAACTGGCATGCTAAGAAGTGTGTAATTTGAAATTCTCACAAGGATCCAAGATTTGAATTGTAGCTGATGGAGAACAGTCCGAATATAGATATCTTGTAATATCTAGCTGTTTTTTTCTAACAAGTTTTGTCATGTAAACGGAAATCCCCAGCAAATAATACTTTGTCTAATGCCATCTGTTTCTAACAAATGTGACTCTAGTATAGCAAGTAGAGCCAATGTTTATTTTGGTATTGTATCGATAGTGATTAAGAACTTTGTAACTGACATAATTTTTACTATTTTCGCACCGTGAATTTTGAAGTTTGCCGTCAGGTGGCGCTATAAGTGGTGTTTTCTCGTAGTGCACAGCCACATTAATATGCCTACACACCACTATCATGGCTATAATTGCCGTCGTTAGGAAGTTAAGGGGAGGTAACTTAAATGGTTTAAGTAGTTAATGGGAAACATCCTTTTGGAAATGTTCCTTAAGGGTCTCTTCAATTCGCAGTGTTTTCTTTTTGTTTGGATAGTATTACATTTAATTTATTTATTTAAAAAGTAATTTTTTAATTATACAGTTTAAAGGATATAATTTTTGCAAATTTATTAAAATACTATTTTTTCTTTTATTTTAAGGTATCCGACTGTGTTCGGAGACATTTTTTTTTAAAAATAACTTATATATATATTTTAATGTTATTTTTCAACTGCATATGTTTTAAAACTATGAAAATATTGTAAAATCAGGCTTTCAAAATAATATTTTTTAAAAAAACTGAGGAATTTGAAGAAAAATGACTAAAATATTTGCCTTACGCTAACAGCCATAGACAAAATCATATTCTAAATATACATAAATCCTTGTAGGAGTACATTTTTATGACAGTAATCTGTGTTACGCTCTAAAATATTTCGTGTACTTTAAAATAGTTTTGAGATATAGCAGAACATAGTTACTAAACTGGTAATTTTTCATAAAAAGTGCTTTTCGTTTATATTTAAGCACTTAAAAATAATACTTGATTTTAAAATTGACCTTAGTGTTTAGAGGAAAACATCGAGCATATTACAGAAAACAATTTCAGAAAATTTCATATCAATACTTGAATAACTTTTTGAGAAATCATTGTTACGGTCGACAGTTTTCCTCAAAAATATCATTTCTCAGAAACACATTTAAAGTTTTCATGCAACATAAAATAATGCTTACAGTTCGGTAATAAAACAGCTGTAACTCCATTTGTAATTCACGTAGAGTACAAAGTGAGACAGTTTTAGAAAGCTGATTAAATAGGCTACAAAATTAAATCATAAAAGCTTTTTTGATAATTTCATCAAAAACGACGATTTTAAACCAGTCGGATACCTTAAATCTGCATAACGTGACTTGCGTATGCCATTGCATTTTGTTTTGAAATAAATTGATCTCAAGCTTATTGAAACTTTGGACTACAGTAATGCAAATGTGTGAAAATATATTTTGTATATATTTAACTTCGTCAAAGCAAGACAAATGTGACGGAATCATGTAATTTTCATATCGACGAAGAGACATGCGCACATAAAGGGAAGGCGGTATTTTGTTTTGAAAAGATTAAAGGCATAGAAGTAATAATATTCAGACATATTTTCACCTAAGTTGCTAAAAATGCTTTATTTACTTCTGAAAGCATTACGGTTATCTAATGCCTAATACGATGTTTCCAGTTTTCGTAATGCAGAATGAATTCGCAAATATCGTTGATTGTCTCTTTCACAAAATAAGCTTCATTTTCGATTTTCAACAATAATTTGATTCTCTTAGTAATGGGCCATTGGTTTATAAACGCATATCATTTTCAAGATGGATAAGAGGATAGAGTTAATGAATGTGCTTAAATACAACAAAAACAATGCAAGTAATTCAGTCATTGCGTTGTTTATCATCATAAATTTCATTCATTGAAGAAAAGGTAATAACATTTCATTGCATAAATCACTGAATTTGAAAAAATGCTCATAATCCTTTATTATGAGATAAGGAACAAGTGTTGAAGTTAAGACTAGAATTGTTAGAAATTTATATCAATGGTTGTAAAATATTTATGATTCCTGAGATTACACGTGGTTTTTTCTTGGCTATTACTAACAAAGTGCAAATTTAAAGCAGTGAAAATTCTTTTCATGGGGAAATTCGTAATTAAAAATGTAAAATTATACTATACGATGCATTAGCGAGTCTATTTTTGAAAAATAATTAAATTCTTAAAATAAATATTATATTTTATAGTGAACATTTGAATGCAGATTGATATTTCATATAATCCTCCTACAGAGCTAATAATTGCTATGTCCAAACCTTCTCCTATCTTCATAAATTTGGTTTTTAAATGTTCATGTGAAATGAAATCATAGTTTGTATTAATTGTGTGTAAGAACTGTTGTCATTTTATGTATTTCGAATATTTTCGCCATGACCTCAATTTTCGCTCTTCTTCTCATAGACGAGCGAGTACTTTGAAATACTTTAATTCGAAATTCATGCATACTTCGTTGAACTTTTCGGTCTCTACTATCTCGTATAATGGCAAAATAATTTGATGATTACCATTTATGTGTCAAATGCAACACTTGTGGAAGTAGCACAAGACCATGCTTATTTTACATACGCCTATTACTTTTACAGTGAAGTTCTATGTTTAGATGTGGTTTAAAATTCAAATTTTGAATGTTTGAAAAGTATCTAGATAATACATTTTATTTAACTTATTAACGTTAAGTCTCTTCCTTTTATTTCAGCGCCTGTGAGAAAATAATTTGCTTGCTGAGTTTTGAAGAAGAAAACGTTAATGAGCAGCAAATTATAGAAGTTGAAATTTGACTGCAAATCCTACAAGGGCGATGTGTAGCAATTTGTCTTTTTTAATTTAGTATTTATATATCAATGAAAAGTTTTCCATTTCCTCTTAGAAAGCAACTAATGTAGACATAATATTTTCACCAACTTTAAATATATTTCAATGATAATATTAAGATTTAATTATTATTTAATATTGTAAACCAAATACTATTAAAACATTTTAACATTACTTCAGTTGCAACATTTATAATGAATTACTTTTTACAAATCATTTGATAGTTTGATAAAACAAGACAGATTTCTTGTTTTAATGCTTTAGTAATCCTAAGCATTCCATAAATGAACATGCAATGAGTTTTATAATTATTGATCAGTAATTTATGCAGTACTAAATATCTATAACAATTTTAAGTTATGAATTCTTCCCTCATAAATGTAAGGAAAATAAATGTAGGTAATAGTCCCTAGTTTAAAGTATACCCACCCACCCCAGGCACACAAACTTTATACATTAAAGAAATGATTGCTTCAGCGATCCTTTCTGCTTTATTTCTCTACATAATCGTGACATAAAAAAAACTTTCTAATTTAGGTGGATGATAACCATTTTCTTTCTGCGTCTACAAATGACTGATGACTCCATTAATTACAGAAGCAATGTCATTTTTGATCGATGTCCTCAACGTTCAGTAGTGTTCGATCTCTTACTGAGTACTGTTTTTCTCGTCATTAAGATTTATTTTTAGGGTTCATTTTCCCTGTTTGACAAATAATAGAAACACCATTTCTGACACAAAATCGTTTCTTACACCCACTGTACAAGCCTATATAATTTGAGTGAAACGGATTTATTTTCATTGAAAAGTGTCATTGATTTCCTCAATAGCTTCCTATATATTCTCATGACGGCTGTAAAATTTTTAATTTAGTTCAATAAGGTATTTTAAATTAATCATTATAATTTATCCTTTGATAGAAGAATATTATTTTCAATAGACATAATTTAATAGTTCTTGTACATGTCGATTATAAAATACTAGCTAATCCTTCGCTGAGCATCTGCCCTACGTTATAAGCACAACATACATTTTTGGCCAAATTGGCTCATTCTAGCCAGCAGTTGATGGTACATTGTGACCACATGCTTGTAAGAACATGCATCACCAGTAAATCTGAAAGATGTGGTTTTATAAAAATGGAAATTATACTTTTTAGCTAATGCTTATTTCAAATTAAGATAATTTGTTAATGAATAGTCTTAAAAAAGAACAATGTTTAAATTTTTTTTGAAAGTTTAAATTTTCAAGGATTAAAAATAAATAAGTGAAACAAGCAAGGTGATACTAAAATGATGAAAAAATTATGGGGGAAGAAAAATGTAATCATAGCAAACGAAAACGCTCAGGGCATAATTGGATTATTCAAGGATCGAACCCGAATTGTTAGGTTATGAGAGTGAAGCATTGAAAACTATGATATCGGGGCTTACGAGTTGAATGAAACGGGGTCACTTGTGATTTCGACTGTAATTTATATCGCTGTGAGTATAAAGGAAAAGTACCGAAAATACAATGTTCACAATAGAAAATTCCATAATGACCATCTCAATTTCTGAATTAACAAGATTTTCTTTTCTGTTCGATAACTTAAACTATTTCGACGTAGATATGAACGTTCTCTGATGCACCTAAATACATCTGATTCATTTCTAACTAATCCCTTTTGAATAATTTCATCCAAAGTTTCATTATATTGTAGGAAATATTGGAAACTCTGCGTCTGAAACTCATTTTTTTCTAGAAAAATTGGGTTTTTTTGTACCAGAACGAATATAGTAGCAGGCCATTCTTATGCATTTATGCCTAACATGGATGAGGCTACCGGTTTTGTTTTGAAAACAAACCAATCGTTGCCATCGGCAAAATAGAAATTAACCCCTTCTTTGCGTCACGCACCTTAGCGTTTTATATATATAGAGAGAGATATTTCTTGTCTTTTGAAATTTCTGAAATTCATAAATTAGATTTATGGTGAACATATCTCGGATATGCTTAAATAGTTGATTTCCATAATCAGTATATATTTAATGCGCTATTTGATAAGTTCTAGCATTAAGAAAAGTGTTTTTTAATTCAAAATAAAAGTAATTTGAGAAATAGATACGTTTTAATTAAATCTATACGATTTTGTTTGAAAACCTGCAATCGCATTTATAAGAAAAATATCTCAATATCACCAGAAAGCAAAGTTAAAGCTTATTTTCGTTTAGAACTTGTGACGAAGCGATATTTTGCTGATAAAAACTTATAAATCAGTTTCCTATCCTACGATATATAAATTCGTAATGTCTTTTTGTAATCCGACCACAGGGCAAAATTACGAGCTCCATCCTATAAAAGTCCTCCAATAAATTCAAAATGTTTCGTTAATATATATAAAATTAACTAGCCATATTGTGTAGTTAAAACATCAATGGTAAACAAACAATTAAACCAAAAAAGCGTAATAGAGGTTTAACTGCAGTACAAGTAAATTTGATGGAAGAATATTAATAATATTTAGATTCAGAACAAATGTGTATATTACGTGACATGTTCGTATTTAAACTGGGAGAATTTCTTTACTTTGAACACCTGTGTAATTTCTGATTTTCCATTAATAATTCATTTTTTAATGGTTCTAAAAACATAAACACCGAATTTAAAAGCTTTTGGCAATTTAAATATAGTAATTTGTATTCCCCAGCTTGGTATATATTATATTTAATAAATACATAGAACTGAATGGAAAATACATTATAGTTGTATAACACAATATTTGAGATCCGCAGATTTTGTCTGATTATTTTTTTATCATTTGTGTTAAAGAAATTTGAATACAGATTAATTTCAGTCCGAAACTATGAAGAGCTTAATTTTATTCGCATTTATACTTTTGAAATATTGCCTCATATCTGAATTTAATGAAATTTAAATAATTAATTTTTGCCATTTTACTTATTTGTATTTCATTCTTATGAATTAAAAACAATTTGAAATAAACCAGCTTACTAAAAAAACATATTTGAAAATGCTTTAAAATCTTCATATGAATATTTAACATTTATTATTCAAAATAGTTTTAAATTCCGCGTTGTCTTCTTTTCTTCCTTCTTTTGTTCCTCATAATAAAAAGAGAACAGTCTTCATTTTAATAATTAAATTTCCGAATTTGCATGAAATGAATAAATGACGTCTGCAATCATTTTCAAATATTAATATATTGTTTACTCGGTTTCATGGCATTTTAATATTAAATGCAACAATTCAATAAATAAGTTTGCTTTATCCAAATCTTTTTATATAGAAGATCTTTGTTTCTGTGCTTATGAAATAACGAATTCATATATGTAATTTAATGCACTGAAGAAATATACATTTTTAAGATTAAAGTTGCATATATCATGTTTAAATTAAATTTTAAAATTAGCAATCTTTAAAAAAGATTTCCACCTTTAAGGATACATATGATGTCTTATTTCACAAAATAGAATTAATATTTCATTTGATTTTTTTCTCGATTATCCTTTATTTTATAAATTGTGATGAAATTCCAAAGTAAGTATGAATTTCAGTGGAATGTTCATAAATTATTAATTTTTAATGCAAAGCTCAAAGTACATGCATTGTATTCCTTTCTACTTTAACATTTCTATTTTTATTAATGTGTTTATATTTCCATTACCAGATATAATTTCTTATATTTTAATTATAAAAGGATGTCGTCAATCTTTAAGACTGATAATCTGATTCTAGAATATCCCACTAATATAAACTTTCTTAGATTAGAGTATGAAAGAAATTAAAGTATTCCTTCTTGAGTTAACACTGTTATTATTTAGGTATGACTTATTTATTTCATTAAACGTGCATGATATCGACGTCCTCACTTGCATATTTTTTTTCTTAACAGTTGCTTATTTAGTTGATATCAGGCAGAATATAAAATAACAAGATATTTAGGCAAGAGACTATAGAATTATATGAATTGTCATAATTTCTTTTTAAATATTAATCCACCCCTCTTTGTAATAGAAATATACATTATTTGAGCTGTAACGTCAAAAGTTGTTTGTTACAATAGCCTCGTAGTTCAAAAGGCTATGAATTTTGCGTGAAAATACATTTAACTCAGAGAATAACCTTTAGTATAACCATCTGCTTTCGTGCCTCATTTTATCACTTTCGTAATTTGCCAGTAAATTAAGTGACTTTATATATATTACACATTCCCTCGTAGATGGCAGATGAATCAATCTTCATTCTATTTTAAGCCTTTGTAAATGAATCGCTTCTTATTTTAATTTATAAAACAATATATATCTTATAATAACTAATATCTACAAATTACTATATTAAAAATCCTGCATATTAAATTTAAAAGTCAGACATTGAACGAAATGCCAAAAACAATGATTAATAAAATATGTTTTATCAGCTTAATTTGCCCTGCACGTTATACACATCATCTTCTGCATAATTATTTTAAAAGTCGGTTATTTAATTGTTAAGATGCAGAATGTAAACTGGGCAAGTTATTTATATGGCTTATTTATACTGGACAAGTAATATATATATATATATATATATATATATTTGCCAAAATTGTTTGATACAATAACTTCGTACTTCATAAGCAGAGAGTTATGAATTTTATGTATAGTTACATTTCACTCAGAAAATCACCTTCAATGTAATTATCCTCTCTCGTGTCTCAATTTTCACCTTGGTATTATGCTAGAAAATTAAGTGATTGAAAGCTTTTTACATAGTATCTAATTTAAATTCATCCATTTATGGTAATGATGGCATCCGCATGGTAATTTAATAAATGAAACAATACACAAGGTTCATTCTAAACTCTTAAGCAGGGCTTCTTCACTTTAACCTCAAAATGGCGAAAACTATAGTCATAGATTCGGTGTCTGAGTATAGCAATGCGTCCATGTACTACCACTTACAGAGATATCAGAAAAATTCTCAGTTGATGCTCTTTTCTCGAAAGCAATAAGATATATGGGAAATCATTCAAACGCAAATATTAATAATATCCTCGACTTAATATGAAAATATGCCTTGCTCATATAAATTTTAAAAAAATAAGAAGACCAAAAACTTGTATTTGTTTGATCTCGATTCCCGAAATTGTGTAGTCCGTGTAGAACAGTTTGCCTCTGAAAAAAACGGCGAGTGTAAAACCTGACGAATTTTTTTGATACTGGCCAACAACTTTTCAGTCACTAATGGCAGATGAATGTTGAGAGACATGCAGCTTTATCATGAATCATCTGGAGTTCCAGTCAATGTTCTTGCAGTTGTAATACAGAAGGATGATTATCTAATGACAAGTAAGAGCTTCATTCCTTAATTATAGAAATCACGACGAAATATGCACGTTTTATGTGTTCTAATATAGGTATTAATATGAGAAAGGTTTCCTTTCCTATTTAATCTATGATAGTCTACAACTTTACAGTTAACATTTTTTTTCATATCACGAGCCGTTTTCCTAATCACATTGAATCCCAATTTGACAGATAAGCACCCCAGGAAATAGACTCATCACGTAGCACATAGACACTTTACTAAACCTAACCACTTTCATGGATAAAGGTGTCGTCGTTCCGAAAAGGGGCGGGGCTCAGGATTTTTGGCCTCCAGTTTATATGACAGTAAATAATATTTATAAATTTGTACATCAAAACTACTGTGAAATATTCAGTTTGTCCACTAAAGACCTTCTACCCCACATTAATTTGAGAACGGCGACAACTATTGCTGCAAATTTTCTATCTAGGTATAGTAAAATTAGCATGCACTACACGGTGAGATTGGTTACCGCGCCACCTGGCGGCAAACAACGGAGTTAGCGTTCCTATCTCGAAAACAATACAAGATACGGGGAAAAAGTAAATTACAAAACTGTAGAGTGTCTTCGATTAAGTACGGAGAGATACCTCGAGCGCATTAATACTAAGAACAAAACGTGTAAAATGTGCAATTTTTGGTTCGCGATTTTCCAAACCTGTGACGTAACAACTCGCGACAATAGAAGAAAAGATCATCTTTTCAACAATAAATGTCGACTCGATGGCGGAGAGCATTTCAAACACCGCAAATAAAAGTATCTACTGGAAACTGATTGTTGTGCTTTTTTCTTTCGCTTTTCTCGTGTAAGAGTGTTGGAAATCAAACAAATGAGCGTTTCACACGTTTTGTTCTTAACATTATTGCACTCAAGATGTCTTTCCGTACTTAATCGAAGACACTCTACAGTTTTGTAATTTACTTTTTCCACGTATCTTGTACCGTTTTCGAGATAGGAACGGAAAGTTAACTCCGTTGTTTGCTGCCAGGGGGCGTTGTAACCGATCTCACCGTGTAACGCATGCTCACTTTACTATATCTAGACATCAGGTTTCTGGCAATAGCTGTCGCCGTTCTCAAGTTAATACGGGTAGAATGTGTGAATTTTGTGTACACACCGTAATTTTTAAGAAAGGCAAAAAATCAAATAAGAAACGATTGCGAATCTAGGTAAAAAAAATATTGATATCGTAATGTATTTCTTTTTCATTATTAAATGGGGGAATAATTCTTATAAAATAATAAAATAGTATTTGTACGCAAATCAGCATTGTTTTAAATTAATTATTTGGTACTATTTATTTGAACAGAATTATAAGTGGTAATTGTTAACCAATATTTTTGGAAATAATATAGATGCTTACCATTTCAGAATACCTAAAATCTACAAAACCTCCTCTTAATATAATTCAACCAAGGCCACTGCAGAATGTTACAACAATGAAAACAATCATGATTTTGAATCAATCATGAATCTATTGAACCGAAATTAAATATGATTCCATATAACCTTTCAAGAGAAACAGGGTTATAAATACATTGTACTTGATAACCCAAAACCATTTAAAGCAAATGCTTATGAACGGATTTCCGATGAAGTGTACACACCTTATTAATTAATTGATGCATACACCAACAATAGAATTGTAGCAGTATGCATACATTTCTGGTCTAATAATTGTGAAAACGATTAGAAGGAATGCAAACCTGTAAAGTAAAGTAATCCTTTATCTCATGTGAATTTTTTCAGATAAATTTTAGTCTCTAGGGTTTTTTTTAAATGAAAAGAAAATTTTATCCCAAAAACAGATTTCTATAGGACTTCCTGTGAGAAATCTTTTAACTATTAAAGAACAATTATTCATTCACGATTTTTTGAGAATTAATGATATAAAATAATAACTTAGGAGGTTTAAATCTGTAATTTAAAATGAAAAATATCAAATATCAATATTCAGAACTAACAGCATAACTACTGTGACATATGATTTCATTTTGCTACTTGCTGATGTTTCATTTGCAGCCCATTTGAGATTTACAAACCAAAGATGTACATACTCTAATTCAGTGTTTCTCAAACTTTTTTGTGCCATGCCCAACCTAAGCTTTTCTTATATTCTTATGCTCTCTATGTAACATATACATTCTTTCTAATATTCAAAAATTGAATTGTTCACTGAAGAAACTTAAATGATAGGTTTTAGGAAGAAATCGCTGGGATATTGTTTAGAAACATAGTAAGTAAAATTTCAAAACATATAAGGGAGAACTGGAGTTTAAAATAATTTTTCGTAATTTCACCGTTTTTTAAAGGGTTGCGAGGATTAAAATTTTTTTATGTATATATTTTTTTTTAAATTTTTCAGCGAGTAGATCCTGAAAAGAAATGGGCTGTTTTAATCTTACAATCTTATACATGCTAGTTAAGTCACAGTAGACGGTTGTTTTGACACTCTGGATGAGTCCATTTTCGTATTGCCCCGCTTCACAGATTGCCCCCTCCCCACTATGGGGTGAGGTCCCCACGTTGGGAAACATCGCTCTAATTTTACTTTGCAGTATGTCCGGTTTTCAGCTACCCTTGTTTCCGTATCGAAGTGCATGGTATATAAATGTTATTTTAGTGTTAGGCTCACTTTTAAATGCTTATTTCATATTCCTTCGGGATCCCACGTAGCACATAATATTGTCTAATATAATAAAATTCGAAAAAGTAATATTGTACAATATTTTTCCCAATATTGAAAAAGTGTAAAACGTAAGACTTTTTCAATATTGTACAATGTTTTTTCATAATACTGGATAATGTCATATAATACTGTATAATAATATACCATATTAATTAATATTGTACTATACTGAATAATATTATAAAATATTTCACAATATAACAATATACTGAATATTTTAAAAATACATTTTAGAAGCATGGGCAAATATTAATCACTTTATTCCCAAGTGCTAAACTTCGTTACTTTTTGAACACCTCTACTTGCAGCGAGCTTTGAACCCGCGCCTTACCACTGGGCCAATGAGACTTACACCACAAACCGTAAATGAGGATAATAAAATGTAGTTACAGAGTTCGGATATCTACGAAATTTCATGCAAATTCCAATTAATACAATTAATACTGAATAGTATTTTTAATTAAGTTGTCTTTTATCGTTTCAATTTCAAGTTCAAAATGAAATTTAAAGTCAAACAGGAAGCAATTTTAGATCTTATATCTAAGCTTGCTAATTTAATAAATTAAGGCAAAAACGTTTAAAAATAATTATAATAATTTGTTTGAAAGGTTTCAAAATAATTTTGATATTTATTTATTCCTTTTTCAATGTATTACGAGACGCCTTTAACATTTATAATTGAAGTTTTGATTGAAAATCAAGTACAATATTCGCAACAATAAATCACATGCATATTTTTACGAAGAGAATAATACCCAATCTTTTTTTTCACAGAACAATAGATAATCCATATGTGAGAGCTTTTTTATGGTTAACTTCCTTAGCTGAATCCGGCCCGTCTTTTATATACAGTAAAACAAAATGTTTGTGTAAACATTATTAATCAAATGAACAGTTTGTAAAATATTTTTTCGGACATATGATTCAACGTCGATAAATGTAGTGTTTCAGTAAGATCATGCTGCCATTTGTCGACTTAAGAATAACTTAACCTTAAAATACTGATGAACGTCGATAAATGTAAAAATCAAAATATTGTATGCATTGTATTGTATAGTATGTTCAGCATCTTAAAGAATAATTGTTCCAGCGGAGTTTTTTGAAATAAAAACCTCCACTCGAGTGATATCCTGAGTTAAAATGTAGATTTTTCATAAAAAACATTTTTTTATATTATTTGTGAAAATTTAGTATCTCCGAAATACTGATACATACAATACAATACTTTGTTACGATATTCGGTGTTCCTCGGTGTTCATAATATTGTATAACATTGTGCCAATATTATATAATATTTCTCTGCTACTGGGGATGTTCATGAAAGTAGTTTTTAAATCTCCCCGAACTTATCGCTTTGAAAATTATCATGAAGCTATTTAATCTATGCCGACATTCCTTTTAATCAAAGTTGTCCAAATCAGTATTATAGTAGAGAACTTCAAAACTGTAACTGTAACTGTAACCTCACAACTGTAACTTAGGTGTATAATATTTTCAACAAAATAAAACTTAAAAATCAGCAAGCGGAAATAAAACGTTTATTCTCAGCAGTCATCCATATATTTTAATTAACTGTTGCCAATGAGCTTGTTTTTTTGTTTTGAATTTAGATGAAATCAAACTGATATTGATCACAATAATAGATAAAATCAATATAAATATAAAAATATTGAAAAATGCAAAGCATTTGAAGTTAAACTAATGCATCTGTAACATCATACTGTTCAAGTCAGTTTAATTTTTCATTTTCTTTAAAATGCGGCTTTTAAAGCTCATCCTGTTTTCCTGTGTCAATGTGCAGTTGCAGTGGTAGAAATTTTTCAATCAAAAAATCACGCAAAATGCATTTTTCATCTAAGAAAGCCTGCAAAAAATAATAATAGTGAAATTTAATCGGAAAGCTATTGTTCTACTGAGAAAATTTTGACACTTCGGAAATAGAATATGAAGGCATATATGTTCTTTTCCCAGAAATGATTTCATATTTAATGCTCATTGTCACATTCGAATGAATAAAAATTTGTAGCTATAATATACATAAATTCCCGTGATATTTCAACGGAGTAATTCCTACAGAGTTGACTGGGTTAGGCTGATACGGAAATTAAGCGTGGAAATCGGATTGCAACTCAATTACCTAAAGCAGGAAAGGGATTTAGTCAATTAACAGTCTGAAAGAGATCTAGAGATTTGCAATTCGTTTGAAAAAGAACATTAATTGGCTCGTCAGTCAATCACAATATATAACACTCTCAAAATTAGCGCAGGAGAAACACCGAGATACAGCAACAAATTAAACTCTGGATAGGCGTGTCTGTTCATTTAGAAGGAAGACTGCTGTTAGCAAGTTATGAAAACGCTGAATGGATATATTTATTTTAAACTATAAAACTCTGTACCCGAACAGTGAAAATGCATATAATATTTAAGGAATTGCGTCAATTCGTAAAATATAAGGTAATCAAAATTTTGCCGAAAGTTTGTTAGCTGTTTTGTGACACTTGAAAAGGGATAAAAGTTCATTGTAGGAGATAAACGAGCATGAGAAAATGAACTTTAAAGTCTTTTATGTAGAAATCTGTAAAACATTTACAAATTCCATTTTTTATTTTCACTGTACAAATAATTATTCTACAATAAATGCATTGGATTTTCAGATTTTCTTTTTGTTTTAATTTTGGAATTTTGTTTAGTTCATTTATTGTAATTTCGTAAGAGAGCCTGCAAAAATAATAATAGTGAAACTGAATCGGAAAGCTGTTGTTGGACTGAGAAAAATTTGACACTTCCTTCATAAATAGAATACAAAAGCAATTATGTTCTTTTCCCAGAAATGATTTCATATAATACCAGTTGATACCAGTTTTACATCTTCATATGCTTCTATTTTAAAATTTACCAGTACTGTTCCACAGTTATGTCTAAAGCAGCGAGTAAAGCGATAATGATATAATAAAAGCACTCATCTGGAGCTAAAAGGAAATGATAAGAAAATCCCATGAGAGTTTCGAATTGATATAAATAATTGTGAATTTTCTAGCCTCTTATTGCAACGATTCATTTCAAAGATTTACAGTCCTCCCACTTCTCCATATCATTTGGCATATTATATAAGAAATTCCATTTTATATCAAACTGGTCAATAAGAAAAAACTCATTCTTTGAATTATGTTTATCCTATAGGTTTACTTATTTCACTTAGAAGGTGTTTTTTTTAAACTGACACTACTGTGAATCATCTGTAGCTAGATCTATCAGCTGAAATGCCACCAAATGTGGTAGAGAGACTAAAGACGCCATGGGGGAAAATATTCTGTAATAAAGGACAAACAACAAAACAAAAGTCGACAGTTACAAAAGTCGCCGAAAGGAGAAAATGTGGTGCTGTTGTAAACAACAAAATTGAGAATTAGACAAATGAATGAAAAAGAATAAATTTCAGTGTCAAACATCTCTAATATAGGAAATAAATTGCCCCAAAGCGTAACAGTCATGAAATTACAGTACACCATAGCACCAGCACTCTTTCATTATGACCACCCTTCTCGTGGACCGCACATTGGATCCTGCACACTACATTATCGAATGCCGAAAGTAACATGTCACCAGGAATGCTCAGCACATCCCGTAATATGATGTTATTTAAGGTCGTCAAAATCGGGACCCCATCAAGATAGACCTTGGACTTGAAATAAGCCTGCAGGAAAAATCCTCATGAGCTTGGAACCGTTGAGAATAGACATCGAGAATGTTGTAGACAGGATGCAATGTGTGATCCACGAGAAGGGTGGTCACATTGCAGGATAATCGCATCCCTCACCGAGAAAGTAATTTTATTGAATAAAGTGCTATGGTGCACTGTAATTTCATTTCTGAAATCTTTTGAGGATGTTCATTTTCTGATTTAAAACTTTGTTGCACTGAAATTTCTTCCTTGTTATTCATTTGTCTAATTCTCAATTGTTTAGACTAAAACATCGTCATATTTCCCTTATCGACGACTTTAGGAACTAATTTTTCTTCATGGAAACTTTTCCCCATGTCGTCATTAGTACCCCTACCAAATTTGGTGGCATTTCAGAATTTCATATGTTAGATCAAGCCATAGATGGCTCTGAGTACTGTCAGTTTCAAAAACCTCCCTGCATACGTTTCAGTTTCTTCTAACCACGTCCGTTTCCTTACCTAAAATACATATGTGGAATTCTTCATGAAATTATTCACTTTTGCTTTCCTTTTCGTTTATCGTATTTTGCATCTAAACAGTGAGTGATTATTAATCCCAGATAACATGTACACTTGAAGGAAGTTTCATTTTTCTTGATATTAGTTTGTCATGACAAGCATGATGTGGCAACTTTGCAACAAACTTGCTGCACAGTAACAAAGCATAATCGACCAATTCACTTGCAAAACAAGTTTGATGCGAAGTTTTTATGACAAACTTCACATCACGATTGCAAAACAAGTTTGCTGCAAAGATGATACAGCACACTTACAGATATTGTCTCTGTTTTGAAAAACATCCTATTTTTTATAGCATCTCCTAGACCTTCCCTCTTTTTAATAATTCAATAAATCATTGATAATTTGAAAAAAACTTAAATTTTTTATAAAAAAAATTTGAAAATTTCTCCATCTTTTTGCTAAATATAGAACTCGCACTTTAAAGAAAACTATATATCGCCTTTTTCTTAATGTTGAAATTTTAACGTTCATAAACAAAATTAAACCTGAAAACAGTCAATGTTTGTTGAAATATAATAACTTACATTTTGTCCCATTTTATAAGTAATTACTTTTGAACCCTAATTTCATAATTTGTTCTACTAGCAGAATTTTGTTATTAGCGAAAATCGGTCTCTCTTTAACTTCAAATCATATTCTCAACTTTTAAAAAATGAATGAAATCAATAAAACAATAAAAAAAATATTGAAATAAATGGTATAGATGCACGATCTATTAGCGCAATCTACGTCTCCCCTCAGAGTCTAGCTGGCTTAGTGGTTAAGAGGACAGGTTTAGGAAGTGGGATGCTGCGGGTTCGAATCCGAGGCTGTTTTCGTACTCTGTTTGTGCTATCGTTTGTAATGAGTTTGACGCGGCAAGCTTGTGACAAGTTTGACGCGTGGTGACTAACTCGTTTTCGTTAACTTGTCTCAAGCTTGCCATGTGAAACTTGCAGAGCAAGATTGCTGCAAACTAAAATTGCTGTCTGGGAGGGGCTATTTTAGAGCGAATGAGTTGAAATTATAAACAAAAAAAAGTTCGCCTATTTTAATGTCTAGATATTGTTTTGTTTAAAATTGAAATATAAGTTTCGCTTAGAGAACTTAAACTGGTTTCAGTACAATTGGTAAATATTCGAAAGTTATAATATAGTAGACAACATGGTAAATATTACTTATACGTCATATTGTTATTACAAAAAGTGGATTGATTTTGATAAAAGTACTATGGATATGATACCACTTTCTTCACCTTTTATTAACTATTTATATTGGTATTTTTAAGAACAAAGAATCTTTTATTTGCACTAAATGTCTTTTTTAAGAGTTGGGCGTAATATGTATAAATAAAATTTTAGCAAAAATTAATCATTTAACAGATGGACTACGAAAATTATTTTGCACTATATTTTTACTAACATTTATGGGTGCAAATGTTTCTTCTCCTGCATCATATCCCTAGACATTATTCCCTATGCTAGTTCTTAATTTTATACACTTTTACTAGTATGAATACTAAGAAAGATGATACAATGCAATGATACAATGAAGTGAAGCAAAAAATAAAATTCCAATATATTTAATGTGCCTGGAACAAGAATCCGGACATAAGAAGAATAAAATAACTGGTTGCAAATCAAAATATTTCCAAGTCTTCTTGTTCGAGATAAAGAAAATTGCAGAAGAACAATTGTTTTTGACAGGATCTTGAAATATAGTGGATATCACATAAGTCATCTGCGTTCTTCCATTAAAACGACAAAGATCATTGTAGAGCTCCATTACGCTTTACATCCAGTAATAGGTTTCCTCTGTAATCAATCTCAAATATCAGCCCTGGTTTTTTGTTTGTATTTTGTGTGTGCAAGTGATGCAATATTAGAATGAAATATTGGAATTCATCATTTATAATTCAGTGTATGGTTTTTTATTTGACTTTAATATTTACGGAAGTTTATATTTTTAAACTCACATTCATTCCTTACTTCAGATTTTAGTTCATTTTATGTTGTATAGCAGCTTAGAAATAATGGATTTCAGAAACCACAAATGCAATATTTGTTTCGGTGCTTGTTTACGGGTGAGTTACATGTGTAGAAGTTCAAGCAAGAAAATATTTTTTTAAAAATTATAGGAAGCAAAATTACTTCGTATGTTTTTTCTATTTGTTTCATAGTTTTCAGTTTGTAAAATCCTTTTCCGGGCATAGAAATTTCTTAACACAAATAAATAAAGCGTGTTAAGGCATCCATTTTTTCGATTCCACAGAAATATATTGCGCGATAATGCTTTGCTAAATTTTTAAGATATTTAAATTATAAATATTTTCTTAAAAATATTAATATTAAATATTTTTTTTAAAAAATGTATATTGCTTAACGTTTTTCATTCGCAAATTATTTTAATAGATAGCATTTGTGGTCTATTTTCATAGTCATTCATTTCATGACCTATTCCATTTAACACTAGATAAAACGATGAATTTCGTTTTGATAATATTTCAAACACAATTTAATATTAATTGAGTTATTTTACAATTTTTAAAAGCCAAGCTTTTATTATTTTAATCACCAGTAGACTATAAAAATTCCTTCTTATGGAATAAATCTTGATGCCTACAAATCAGGACGTAATAAAAGACAAAAAATCAACACAGAATGACATTTTTTTTATTTAGTATCAAATTATGTTATTTTCAATATCCGCATTAATCTAATATTCACAAATTTGAACTTGATTTTTTGAAAGCTATATCTTTTTGAATCACATATTTTCATATAGAATTCCAATTTTTTTTGAATAAAAATTATGTGTCACTTGACAACAGCATAGAATATACTCGTTATGACTGTGTTAAAATCACAAACAAGGATAAGGAAAAGAAATAAGTGGAAAAATATTGCTAAATTCAAAATTAGACATATATATTTATGAATTTTTTATTTATGTGTTCTCACTTACTAATTCATCTTAAGATTTAATAAACATATATTTCGAAAACGCGATTACATCATCTGGACAAAAGCAATAGAAAAGAAATAAAATGCATGATATTAGTTTGTACTTCTTATAAATTATTTCAGAAATGGTTGAGTAAAAATTCAGTACATCTTAGCAAATATGTAGATGAATGGACAAATATAATCTTTTGAGCATACATGGGATGTATCAAATTCTAAAAAATATCTAAAAGAAATTTGTTAATGAAGATTCATAAAGGAACGATAACCACTTAACAGTTTTGCCCGAGTTCCACTCGTGTATGCAATTAGGTCATTTTTATACTTATAGTCTAAAATTAAGCCATTCATAGACGTTATAACTCAGTGCAAAAATGACTGGTATTTCAGTCACATCTTAAAAATTCTCCGGGTTATGTAAGGCCTTAAGCCAATTTTGGCAGTCTGGTTCGGAGTGGGTAGTGATTGAAAAAAAGCATTCTATGAACACGTAGTTAAATCAATACGACAACTCATCCACAAAATAGAGGGCTGCCATCTAATTAGATACTACAAAACTACAATGTTAAGGGGTTAACTGATTATCTAGACAATTGAACATTTATAATGATTTAATTAATTTCAGTTATAATGATAATAAATATGGAATAATAAATATTTTAGCTTCACCTAATATCAAATATGTTGCAGAAATAACGGAACTTGAATCATGAGTTTTACTTTAAAGTGGTTTTACTAATCAAAGATTGTACAAATAAGTCTGTTGTAATAGTTTCTAGTAATTTTCCTAATATGTGAGTCAACACATGTTAATTTAGTTACAGATGTAATTGTATATCAAAAGCTTTCACAGAGAAAAAGCATGCAACCAATTACTTATTTTTTTTAACTTTAGAGTCTAATGAATGGAACGTAAAACACGCTAGAGAGTTTCAACAAACACCTACTATAAAACATGATCACACATCATACATGAATAATAATTATTTCAATTCCCTGTGCTTACGTAATATATTTTAACCCTTTAAGAACTTTCCGACTTTCTTTGCCGTTAAATGAAAACAATCTAGTAATTTTCCTAATATGTATTATCTGTATTCAATACATGATAATTTAGCTACAGGTGTAATTGCTTATCAAAAGCGTTCACAGAGAAAATGCGTGCAGCTACTTACTTATTTTTTGAAACTTTATAGTGTCGTCAATGGAATGTAAAACACGAGAAAGATTTTCAACAAATATCTGCTATTAAACATGATCTCACATCATACTGATTTTAAATAATATTGATTTTAATTCCCTGTGCTTACGTAGTACATGTTTTCTTTTCTCAAGTTTAGGTTTTGTTCAATTATATAGTGTTTGATTTATATCCCAGGAAGCACAACATTTTGCAAGATATTGTACAATATTGTACGATATAATATGATATTATATGATATTGTACAATATTATACGATATAATATAATATTATATGATATTGTACAATATTATACGATATAATATAATATTATATGATATTGCACAATATTATACAATATTATGAATATTGTTTAATATCGTACAATACTGTACAATATTATACAATATTGCGAATATTGTTTAATATCGCACAATATTGTACAATATCTTTGTGCTACTGGGGATGTTGTCCAATTATATATTGTGTCAAGTTTAGGTTTTATTCAATTAAATTAAATGATATAGTAATTCTTGTATGCACTGTGCTTTTAAAAACAACTAAAATCATGCTGAATTCCTTACAAATGAAAGAACTTATCTGTTTTTGCCATTCTAATTGTTTTCTTACGAGAGCGGAGAAATAACGACCGTCTTCCAAAAATAAAACTTGTCGGAAAGGCACTCAAATTGATGGATGGAACGGCTTTTTCATTTCTCATACCGGTAAGTAATTGCCGCAATTCTCGTAAAACACACTCGCGGCTGAAGAGAATCAGATAACGTCGGACAAAGCGCTGGGCTTTTAAAAGACGAATAATTTTTCTTGCTTCCACTCTACCTACGTGCGAGATTCTCTTGTTTCAGTAAGGATTGTGTTGCATTTTCTGCACGGTCGATTCGCTTTGATAAATTAGTATGCACCTGAATAGTCGTGTGAAGGGAATAGTGGTTTCCTTAAGAACAGTTAGAGATATATTGAAGTCATAAAATAACACAGAGAGAAGAAATATAAATATGTTATAAAAATTAAATCTCTGTTAATTTTTCCACAAGAAAAGGATAGAAATTTTTAAGTTTCATCTTTCAAATTATGTGGTTTTCTTTAGCAACTACATTTTAAATAAATTTCTTCTTAGATAAGCGAGTTTCTTTTGATGATATATTAGAAAAATGCTTTTATGGTACGTAATCAAAGAAACAAATGACAGAAAAAGCTTTATCATGGATTTATACACCTTTTAACATCAATTTAACGAAGAAATATAAATTTGTTTGTGCCCCTGAAAGGGTTAATAATCAGATTACTGTTAGGTGAAACATCAAATATCAGTCCGTGTTGATTATTTTGATGACTGTAGGAGACTAAACATTAATATATTAGCAGTAGAACCGATGTACTAAGGACTTATACCGAAGGAAAATAGTGATAAAGGATTTGTACCATACGTAAAACGAAATTCAATAAATTTCAATATCAATTTTTGTCAATAAACAGCATAATTGTTTTACATTTTCTAGGTGCGGAGTCAGAATATTATGAGCTTTTATTTTTACATAACTTCTTTGATGTACGTAAGGATTGAGATCTTTCACGCATTTAATATTACAGCTCAAAAATTTATGCCTTCGATGAAAACACAATTTCTGAAAATTTCAAAATATAATTGTCAATTAAGAGATTAATTTTTATTCAATTTTATTCTCATGAGAATCCTAAGGGAAATAGTTAATTTCAGAAACAAGCAAAATCAAGATTCTATAATAATTATAATAAGTATGCAATATATTAAAGAATAAAAAGCTGAAAATACTCACTCATGATAAAAATATGTTATGAAAAGCAACCCTTCATTTATAATAATAAGGAAATATTTTTTTATGAAATATCAGGTAGTCAAAAAAAATATAAAAGTGTTGAAAAACATTTGATAAGCAAATTATGTCACTATGAACATCATAAAAATGTTTAAGCAATCATAGAAAATTAAAATATCTAATGGATGTGCTTAAAATTCCAAATTAATTAGAACATTTTTAATATTTTTTACATTATATCGTCGCTTAACAAGCAACACCGCCTATCTCAAATTTTGAAATATCGAAGAGGAATTAAAAACTTACTTTTTCGCAACCCATAAAGAATATGTCTAAAATTTATTTCACATCTAGTTTCAACTTTCGGTCTTATTTTCATATCAGATGTGAAAATAATTCAGATATATCTGTAATTGGTTTCGAAAAATTGAGTATTTCCTTGCTCTTTGGAATTCCAAAAAATTGAGGTAGGTGATGTTGCCTCGGGCTTGCTCTTTTCAGACTTTTTCCTACAGATTTACAGATTAAAGAAAGATTTTCGTCTTTGAAGTAGACTAATAAAGCGTGTCTTTTAAATTCATATTTGTTGATAATTATTTTTATGACTTTATCATAATTTTGTCTATAAAACAGGATAATTATATTATATCGATCTTAATTTTCTTTTACCCTCTTTAATACATCGAATAGAATCGGATCTATATTTTCAATTCTTTCTTATGTCGAATTTTAAGGAATAATGATGAATATAAAAGGGAAATATATGGAGTAAAGTTTTGAACATTGTTTACAATTATATAAAGATTAACACGCATTTTGGTTAGTAAATTTCTCTCACTCTGTGTATAATACCAATTAATAATTTTAATGATGCCCTATAAATGATAATTACAACCTTATTTAAAATTCTCTCTCGGAATTTGTCTAGCAATCATCGAATTTAAAATCATCACCCCCCTCCCTTTTCAATCTTACCGCTTTGTATTTTCTATTTAAATTTATGCGAACACATACTGGATGACAAACAACTAAACAAAAAATGAAAAAAAAATTGTTTTATTTGTAATATATTATTGATGTAATTGACAATATCATTTTTAACCAATCGGGCACATAGGAAATAAAAGCAGACAGATATAGACTTATACCCCATAACGACAACAAAAATAATTTTATCCTAAGGTAATGGCAATGTCGAATGTATGCTTCTTACTCAGAACCAGTGGTTTTATTGTAGAAACAATATCGAAACTTAAAATATGGCTCATTTTTGTATCATGCAACTATACAGGGTGTCCACAGTTATTGGGTCCAACAGATAATTTCTAAACCGTTCGAGATAGACATATAGTTCCAATTGAAAAAATGCTTTAAATGAAGGGAAGAATTATAATATACGTTTATTGAGTCACTAAATATATCTCAGGAAAAAATACGAATTCTAACTTTTTATATGGTCCCTCGGTCCTGTCAGTCTTATTTAATAAAATATTCTTGACATTCTAACATTTTAAACAAAAAAGTCCCACTCTTCTGCGACTAAAACTGAGCGAGTTATGGAGATTTGAATTGCATGAATTTTAACCAATCAGCGGCCTCGTCGAGCAAGTACTGCGCATTGATTGGTGGATCGTCTTCAAGACGGCTATTGAAATGGTGTAAAGTGGTCTGCGATATTCAAAGTTCCATAACTCGGTCAGTTTTAATCGGAGAATAATGGGACTTTTTTCATTTAAAATTTTAGAGTGTCAACAATATTTTAATAAATATGATTGATAGCATAGCAGCACCGTATAAAAATTTAGAATTCGTAACTTTCTCAGAAATATGTATTTATTGACTCATAAAATATAATTCTTCCCTTCATTTAAGGCATTTTTTTCCAATTGGAACTATATGTCTATCTCTAACGGTTTCGAAATTAGATATTGGATCACGATAAGTGTGGACACCCTGTATAAAGCAATGCTTAAAACTAAACATTGCTGCGTTTAATACGCTGAAGGAAAAATTTTATAAATAAATTTATACCTAATATAAATTGAATATTCAATCACTGAACACTTAGTGCTCACATCTTTAGTGAAATAATCTTAAGAATTTGTCTCGACAACTGCTTAAAATCCATGGCATTGTGTACATATGCAATAGGTCACTAGTAAAATTCCCAAGTGATAACAGAATTCGTCTTCAGATTTCCTCAATTGTTGCAGCTGTAATGTTGGGTTTTCATATCATCAAATTTAAGCGGTAAAACGACGACCCTATTTCGTCTGAGACTTTGCGCCTTAATATAACTATGTAACTCGAAGGAAAAGAGAATTACAGCCCGTCTAGAAGATCAGAATTTCTAATTCGAATGGCAAATGTTTTCTACTTTTGCGATTGTTCTGTTTTTATATCTTCTGCCATAATTTTATAGTATTTAAAGGAGTTAACATCCGCTATTAGAAACTAGATGTTTTCTAGAGATCCTGGGTAAATTTTTAAATCCAAAGTTTATTTAAGATAAAATCAACTGAATTAAGAATGAAATTTTTTCATATTGTCGTTATTCAGTTTTATGGAGTTAAATTAGGAAAACTTGGAAGAACTGTTACAATTTATGAGCAGTTGGAAATTCGATTTATTTAAAAAGATAATGAGAAACATTTGTAAGAAGCAAAATCTAATATTTCGTTTTAATTAACGAAAACTTTAGAAAATTATAAACTCATTTTCTTTTTCTCTTTCAAGAATGCTTATTTAACTTCGTTCAAAATTTGAATTAAATGATTAAAAACTTTTTAAAGGTAATGGAAGAGAAAGAAATTAAATTTCTCACTCTTAAACTTTTTGTTCTACAGAAAATAATCTGTGTAGCGGTTACAATCAGCTGCCTTCTCCTTTCTATGGTAGGTGGCGCTACTGGAGCCATCTTTTTGCCATGATGCCTCTCTGTCATTTTTGTCTGTGTGCTTGTTTCGTGATGTTGTTCTCTGTCTTGTCTTGTGTCTTGTAACTTTAATGTTCTGTGCTGTGGAACGAAGCCTAATAAAAATTGGTTCCTAAAATTGAATGGATTCTTCAACAGCACTACACACAAACTTGAGTCTCGTCCCACTATAACTGAGAGATATATAAATTGAATCAATATTATAATTATAATTATACGGAGGAAACGTGCCATTTTATTAACTTATTAAAATATCTCATAAATCTAATTTTTTCAAAAAGCAGAAGTAAATAAACACGAAGTTCTAGAAATGCAATTTTTCCTGAAGGGATTGCATGAATAAACCTTCTAAAATTTACTCCCACCCTCCGTTTCTTAATATATAAAAATACTGTTTATTTCACCTAGGATTTATTGAAAAAAAGAAGAATGATGTATTTTGAGTTTGTGTAAACATACTTGCACCTCATTAGAGTAAAAAACCACTATATTTTGTTCCTATAAAATTATGTGAAGATGAACAGTTAGTTTATTTAGAATTGGCTAAATTTTTAGACAATAATTAACAACTAAATTTGTTAAAATTCTTCCCCTCATATATGCAAGTGCTTCCTCGGTTATTTGGTGCACATCAATTTCTTTATGAAGGTATACTATTATAAATGAATTTTCAAATAAAATTGATAATATCCATGTAGTATAATCAAAATATTTTTTTTAACTTTTCTGTGTCAGAACAGAGAAAATGAGCAGATTAATTAAGATCTCTTTTCGAAAATGTTATATACGTAATCTTATGTCGATATCGGCATGAAATATTGTCTCAAATCATATAAGAATTCATTCGCCTTACACCGTTAATGAAAGGTAAGGAACTAACTCTATTTAGTTTGTTACTAATTAAAAACGATTGTAATAAAGGGAAACAATGTTTTTGAGGTATGGAGAAAGCAATAACTTAATATTAAGTGTTGCGTTATTATATTTGAACTAGACCTATTAAAGGGGGAGTTGGAAATAAAAGCATTATATAAATTCCTAGGCTAAAATAAATTTATTTATTTTAATATTTTGCCTTTTCTTAAAAACTTACCTCCGCCAGAACATGAGGAAAATTGCGGGCAACAACTGGGGACTCAGCAAAGCACATAGAAGAACGTATAGTTTTCACGGGGAACTTCGACTACATTTTCAACACAGAGGAACTTATTAATATATATACTGACACCTCCAAAACATATGACAGAACAGGATGTGAATTCTGCGTCAAGAAAAAAAAATCTCTACAGCTCAATGCATGGCGTTACTCAAACCTCACAAGATTTACAGGAAAACTAATTGCCATCAAGGAAACCTACACCTCGGACAGGTAATCCCATCAACCCATTAGAATCTGGATTGATGGTGAGTCCAAACTCCTCTCCATCTCCTCTTTAAAAACCAATATCCCACTTGCTCAAGATATTCAAAACATCCTACTATTAAACTCGGCTGAATTAAAGTGCGTAAGGGACACACGGGAAAAGAGGCAGTAAGCCGCCATGGAAGGGATCCTAACACAATATCCTGCACCCAGGAGCTTCCTCAAAAGGAAACTTCATACCATCTCCACCCAACTCTGGCTGAATGAATTGTACAACCGGGACACTAGAAGGAACGTCCATCTCAACCTTCCAAAGGTTAAGTTTCCCCAGCATCATAACAAAGATCTGGTATCATGCTTGCAACGGTATATGGCCCATTCCCAATTTACCTTAAGATATTTAACATCACAACAAGTGATTGCTTTGATTGTAGCGAGTTGGGAAGAACTATACACTTTATCATATTCATTTCATCTTACCAAGCTCTCAAACGACATACAACAACTCTGGTGGATAACAACCCTAACTAACCCATCCTCAAAGATTAAGCTAAGAAAACTGATTAAATTAATCTCTGAAAACGATGACATTCTCTTCCCACATAATTAACTTCAAAGTTTCGAAAGTTTAAAATTGTTGACGCTCTTCAAACACAACACACTGTCCTCCCTGACAATCATAGCAGTTTCAACGGACTTTTTGAATTCTCATATGACTTTCCTTCACTCAAATTGTTTCCCATGTTCAAGTTTAGCCTATTAATTTAAAAACATTTAGCTCTCATTTTAATGTATCATCATCATGTCATTTTTAGATCAAATCATCATGTCTCTTTTCGTTTTTATAGTTTTTAGTCTTCTTATGATATGTTTCGTCTTTTCTCGTTTATCCCCTGTATATTTCTACATATAGGTTTCTGTATGTTTTGTTTTAAACCAAGCAAATATTTTTTCCCTTTTTCATAACCACGAATGATTGTTGCCGCTTTTTGTCGATTCTGCTTTCGAAAATGAAGCTACCTTTTGTTCTCTACTTACATATCAAGTGTTTTTAATTTGTTGTCTCTCATGATATTATTAGTCACTACCGACGCATTTTTGCAACAGTAAATTCTGGCCTTAACCCTAAAAATCCAAACGATAACCCTTAAGGCTAATATGTTTTCAACTACACTCATCCAAGAAAGGTCCTAGGCTCTGTTCCCAATGGCTTTTCGTTCCGGGGGTTAGGACGACTTGACGGCAGCCAGGGCACATGTAGTGTCAATTATGACCATGATATATATATATATTCATCAAATAAGGTAAGAATTTTTATCAAAATACTGAAATTTTTATACGGCACCCGAAAGCAAAAATGTCAATTAGTAAAATGTTTCTTCTGCATTCATCTATTCACATACATTCTGCATTGCACGCTTCTATCTGCAAAACTTACAGTCAATATCAAAGAAGAGAAATTTGTTGACTTAGACCATTTTTTCATACCTCTCACTGCTGTTTGATGCAGTCTTTCGACGCACATTTTGGGGATAATATACATATTTAAAAAATATTTTAAGGGATGAATCAGGAAAATGCAATATATTTGTTAACTCTTGTGAAATCTAAAAGCTGATTCAATAACATATTAATTGAAGTATTTACAAAAATAGTTCATCTTGTGAACCTTAAAAAAATTCACTGTGACATGTCAGCAGTGAGGCTCATCAACCCAGAAACAAGCAGTGCTATAAAAATATTACTAAATAGAATTGCAGTGATTTTTTTCAAAAATAGATTTACTTTCAAATAGTTCAAAATTCTAGTTGTAATGATCTGAATTCTATTTTAGAAAATTACAGAGATTTTCTTTCGGTGATTTCTGTTTTAATAAGAAAAATCGAATATGTAAGAATCGGCCAAGTTCCCTTTGAAGCAACATGAAAATGAATCCCAAACTTAATAACAGCAAATGAAAAAAAAATTCATTCAAGAGTGCGATGGCAAACCATGGGTGAGATAGAACAGGAGGGGAACAAAAGAATATTAGCTGGTTTTTAGGGAAAAGCACGAGCATCCGAAAATCTAGTTCTGGCTAAGTTCTAGGACAGAAAGAATAGCTATTCGCCTTCCTTCATTATGTCATTTAGTTGTACGGAATGAGCGAATTTTACTGCTTTCCAAAACTATTCGATTTTGCAGACACAGCCAGTGTCTGCCTTACTTTTTTATTCATTTTCTGTCTTCTTTTCTCGTTTTCATCTTTTTCGTCAATGATGAAACTCTTAGAGTGGAGAAGTAAGCAAATAAGAATAAAAACAAAAATACGAATTTTTAAAATAATTTTAGTGAGTTCTGCAACTCCGCAGAACTAAATGACGAGTCGCCACTGCTTTTAGATAAAGCATAATAATAAGTTCAACGCTAAGAGCAAATAATTCCCTATTCTTCTTCAATATTACGCTATGTTCCTGTTATACCTTAAATTTTTATGTTCTAACGTTCTTTATCAAGTCGATAGATGCAAGTATCTGCTAATGAAACTGAGTAACAGTATGCGCCATTGGCAATTTTTTTCTCCATGATGATTCAATGAATTACTATTAGAAAAATATTAGCATTTAGCAGTGTTTCTATGCTGAATAAACTTGCATTACTGCAGCTAATACCTCCATATAAATTTGTGAGCAGCCCTTGAAATTTAGAAATTAACATATATCTGTAAGTTTCACAGATAGGATAGCGAAACTTAGTTTATACATAGATGAGTGTAAGAGCAAATTTTCACTCATTGACACTTTTGCTCTATGGGGACGTATAAAAATTTATATTTTTAACTTTTTATATTCACTTTCAGAGAATCCAAATAGTTTTCACATAAATTCCTTTCTGATTTGATGAAACTTTGTAATTGATAGTATATGTCTAAGTGAAATATTTAAGGAAATAAATGCTTGTTCCACTTTTTTCGGACAACCTTTATATATATTTGCTTTTTTCGTTAAAAGCTGCATACCTACGTTTTAGCTTAAATGTTCATGAGGACGTGCCAGAATAAAAATAATTTTTCTATTAAAAGGGAAAATTCCGACTTAAAACTATCTGCTTTTAAAATGTAGATTGTTGAATTTTTATCTCATCTAAACTGGATTTTCCAAACAAAAACATTTCAAATTTCACATTAAAACCGACATTTAAAAAGTCACGATTGCTTAGGGAATTAATGTTAAATAATACAATCCTATATGCTACGCATTTCACTTAGGCATAAACACTTTGCAGCATATTTATTAGATAATATAGCTCTTTAGAAGGCTAACAACAATTTGTAAACGATATATTTCTTTCTTTTTCTTTTCTGGAGATCAGGATTAAGATTGTGAAGAAAAATCAGATGTTATATATATAAAAGTAACTATTTGTGAAAATGGGGATCTAACAAAAGGAATTTCTTGCATTATTTATACAAAAAAATATTGTTTGAAACATGGCATTAGTACAAACGTTAGCTTAATGGTTTCGAGCTTCGTGGATTTCGCCTTCGAAACATGTTTCTTAAAATTTTATGTCGCCTGGGATCAGATATCCACACATCAGTGTGTGAACAGCGAGTACCTCCTCAGTTGTTGTCTGCAGCTGACAATAATGATGTCTGTCTGCTTAATAAAAAATCATAATAAAAAAATTCTTTTGTTTGAAATTGATGAACATTTAGAAAACTAATTCAGAACATGATATGATTAATAGTGCTCGTCACTGAAATTCATATCTGGATGCATATTTATATTTAACTCATCTTTGACTAAATGAGCATAGTTTTCTGCGTGGAAGCTAACACGGCACGTTATGTGCTTGTCATATATTATTACAGGGATGTATTTCATTATGTGTAATTGGAAGAAAAGCTCGAGGGATCATTACAGATCTTAAACGGTAAGATTACTTAAGATATTTAAAGATTACCCTTCATTAGTTTAATAGATATGTTAAGAGACTTTTAGGCAAACATGAAAGGGAGTTTGTCGTAAATATTTAAGCGAATTCCAATCACGCTCTTTGGGTTCATTCCTTTGGGGTTATTAACATTCTTTTCATGTTTGAAATGTTTGAGTAGGATATACTGAATGATTAAGAAATTTAAAAATTAGTTGGTCTTAAATATAAATGCCGAGTCTTTCTTCATTAATGGGTAAAAATCTTAAAAATATGTATTTATTTCGATTGTATGTACTTTTCATCTGTTGGAATGGACTAATAGACGATTTTAGATAGCTGGCTTTTTAATGAAATGCACATTCAATCAACGGTTTTGTTCTAGTAAAAAATTTAATATTTTCTTTAACAATTTATTAAATGAGTTACTTATTTTTTATAAATTTATTCTTTCAATTTGTTTCCAGGGAGAGGATAAGCCTGAATTGTAATGGAATTATAGACCGCATATATAAAAGGAATTTAGCCAACACGAAAATTTCTTTTCTGCGAAAAGTTTTGAAAAGGTATTAATTTCGTATTTACAGAAAATGTCATTTTCTTTAATAAATCATAATTTTAAGATGTTCAACTGTTTATGGACTGAATCTATCTTCATTACACCTGGAAATTTGTATATGATATGTACTTACATTCTTTTGTGTAATAAAGGTTTACCTGGGACAAAATTTAACCATTCATTGTTCAAAAATGAAAGAATATTCAAAATGTGTCCCTAAAAAACGATTTCCATGTCGAAAATTTCAAGCATCTCATAACCAAATTTCATTATCTTTAATGCACACTGCGCAACGCACTTTATTATGGAAATAATTTTGATACTGGAATCCATAAGAAATACTCATTTTCATAAAAACCTTTTTCATTACACTAGAATAAGGTTGCTTAAGTCGTATCACAGCCTAAGTCGTTTCTATTCCGTTTTGAAGTCGTTTTCGTCGAATCAGCGTCGCTGACAGCAGTGTAATGATTACTAGCATCGGTGATGTAGATTCCATCATTCAGAACGGAACTTCTATGCGTTAAATCTTAACCTCGGAGAAAAATAAGTTTCTGGTTGTTTTCTTATAGTTTTCGTACACATTTTGTAAGACCTAGAGCTACAATAGTGCTGATAAAATAAATTTTTAATACCTTCAATTAGTAGGCTTTTTTCTTTATGGTGTATGACTTAAGAAGCCTTACCCCATTTAATAAGAAAAAAAACACTTCCTTGAGAAAAAAAACATTCAAAAATATTCTATATAAAATGGTATCCGCGTTGGTGGATGTCACAAACTTTTTGTCTGGATGTATTTTTTTTTTTTTTTTTGCTTAACTCATGATACAGCAAATCGATATAGTTTTCTATATAACAATTTAGCATTCTATACGATTTACTTATAATGTATTGTTATTGAAATCTGTAAATTTTTGTTTCATTCGAAGAAAATCTTTGGAACTAATCATTGTATATCTGAAAAGTTAAGATTAATTAAGATACTTAAGATTTGAAATTAGTTAGACAGGTTCGTAGTATACTTTTGGTCCACGAAGAAAATAAATGTATTGACATTTTTTGGTAAATATTATACACCCACTCTTTAGCTACACCATAATAGGGTTTTCAGCACATTTTCATGGTTGAAATATTTTGAGAGGGATCCCTATAAGCACAAGATGCCCTACAACTTTCTTACGATATCTTTACGATGTTGTGCTGCATTCAGAACATCGCGGCAACATCGTGGGGATATCGTAAGATATCTTGTGCTAATAGGGATATATCGAATGATTAAGCGGTTTCAAAAGCAGTGGCGGCGAGACAGGGCCCCCCCCGGCGGGAAGTCGCCACCTACTTTTTTAGGAAAAAATTAATTTTTTCTTTCATTTTAGCTACCTAAAACTAGGAATTATAAAAGAGCAATAGTGTTCGGGCAAACAAGCTAATTTTTGAATTAAATTTTTAACTTTTTTTGTCAAAAACTGAACTTCCTTGTCTTTTAGATTTCTATAAAATTTTTGCCCCCTCACCTTTTGCACACAATCACTACCACTGTTCATAAGTATGAATTGTTAAACAGCAATGTTGAGGCTTCCTTGGTAAAGGTTAAGCAAATATTTGAGGACCCTAAAATACGTATATTAGCAAATGTGAGGAAGCATTTTTTCTTCTTTTCAAATTGAAATTTTTTTTATTTATACAGTAAAACTCGAATTGAATAAAATATAATTTGTTTCTTATTATTTTGTTTTATCTGAAATATAATCTCATTCATAATTTCTTTAAATTATTCAAATCTAAAATCATTATTTTTATATTGTTTTTATTCTAGTTTTTCACAAATTTCATAACGTTAATTTATATTTTTGAACAAGTTTAAATTATATAAAATCAGCACATTATTACAGAACATATAATTTTGCATTATCATTGAATGAAATGAATTTTGCGAGAAAAAAGAAAATAACAGTATAAAGTGTGTTAAGTTTTGAATTCATTGCATTATGAGTGCTAAATTAGAGAAAGAAAATTCTCGGAGTAGCATGTGAAATGCTTTGTCCTGAATTCTTTATTTAACAAAATGACAATCTTATCTGTAAAATGTCAATATTGTTGTAAGAAATTGCGTGATAACGACATTAGAGTTGAAATTAAAATCTATTGATTGAAACCTGATATTCCTGCATTCGTGGAGTATCGCCAAAGGTGCATAGAAAAGAAATGATTTATTGAAATTAATTTTAATATGATTTTAAAATCTAATACTGCTGTTATTCGGATATCTTTAAAGTAAAAGTGTCTTCTCGCGAAAATTTGAGACATAAATCGATTTATCTTTCAACAGTTTCATCAGAATGGAAATTACATCATCAAAAATTAATTGATATTTCCTGATTGGCTGCTTCTGATAAAGAAAACGTTAAACTAAAATCTATTAAATTGGTGGCAATCAACTATGAAGTAGCAATAAATGAAACAGATGTAAATTTGTCAAGCAACAACATATTGGAAAACACTGCTTAGACAGACTGTATAAAACACAGCGCAGATATGAGTTGCTTCAAATGAATATCGCGTGCCTAATTATGGGACAGAACCAACTATAGAAAAAAATATAAACTATGCAGTTAAAGTTATATTTAAAAACTAATGTGAGATGGCTGAAATATATGAAATAAATAAAAAATATCTTTTTCATGTCATGTGTTTTCTGTTTATCATAATATATATAACACGGAAACGCTGGCAAATCCTAATTGTCTAGCTGACATACTCATCGTCAGTTTGATTTTATCAATTTTAATAATTCAGGATTAAAAGTATAAGGTAATTGGGTAAAAGGTGCATCGAAGCCCCTCTACAGTATAAAAATCAGGAAAAGTATAAGGTAATTGGGTAGAAGGTGCATCGAAGCCCGTCTACAGTATAAAAATCAGTCTCTAAATTAATAGGCTGACAGCAAGTAAGTCAAAAGTAATTTTTCACTCAAAAGTGTGCAATACAGAGTTGTCATACTGTTGTGAAAAAGAAATCAGTTTATTGTTACGTATGTTTATCTTAGTTGTTTAATTATCGTTTTGTGATTAGAACCAGTGCACTTCTGTAAATAATGTTTCTCTGTTCATAGTGCTTTGATAGCGTGTAGAGATTTTGTGAATACTTGTATCTTGCTACAAAAAGTATTTTCCTTCATAAAAGCACCTTTTGGTTTTTCACACTTTCTGCTCTGTACTGTAGTAATGTCTGTATTGCATTTTTGTGGATAACATACACCCACAAACATATAGAGAGCTAACAAATTTTTGATCGGAGAATTTCCTGTTTTTTGCGACAATATTATTTTGCATTAAAGGAAAACCTAACTGAAAAATCTGGAAGCAAATCAATAATATGAATTTTTAATTAAATAAATTGATTAGGTTTCAACTCTCTTTTTCAACTACTTTAGCTAGCAAAAAAATATTCGTTATTTTTATGGTATTTTTCTAACCATTGCTATTTTACATATATTCAGTCTGTATAATGTCCTACGACCAGACCTTTTCTGACTTTTGGTATTCGTTATACAGGCTAACGCTTTCACTTTAAAACTTCTTTTCCTATTTATTTCTTCAAAGAAACTTCTTTCTGCATTCCCAAGTCACGGAACAGTAGACTTATCTGAAACCGAAAGTCACCTAAATTACTGGCAATTTACTCAACTACCCAAAGCTCTCCAGCCTGGACTACTTTTGCCCCATATAAGTATATATTTCTTATCGCCTTTCAGTGTATGAATGACAGACTGTTGAGACCATCGTACGGCTTAGAAGACCTTTTCTTCTATACCTCCGATAATCCTTCACGATTGCAATCGCCACAATAACAGATATTAGGAAAAAGACGGTTGGGCGCTTTTCAGAAGAAAGTGATGGAAGAAACACTCCCTCTGCGTGGCTCTGTCTTTTAGAAGAAAGAGATAGCCGCATGAGGTGTAAAAAGAAAAGGCAAACTATAAAGATGAGGTTTCTTTTTCTTAAAAGACCTTCTTCTTCTCTTTCCGACTCGGCTTCCAAGTTTCCTTCGTAAGCTCCAGTGAGCAACGAAATCTCGGTAGAAATGAATGCTCAGTTTTGATGATCATCATTACGAGAAGAGGGTCTTTACGAGTGTTACGTCTGGTTTCTGATTTCCGCAGGAAATAGAAAGGTTTTATACGAAAAGCGCCGAAATGTGTAGAAACAGAGGGCAATGTTGGATTTTAGTGTGTAAGACATCGATTTTCAAAATTCTAAAATATATATGTATGAGAGGGGTCTGAGCAAAAATCGCAAGAGCAATATTTTAAAAGAACCTATTAGATTACAGTATGGCTGCATAAGGTTGCTTTCATACTTAGATTAGAAAGCACAGGTATACCAGAAACAAATACCTATATTTTAATTCCAGATATAGCTGTAAATTCATTTTTTAGATTTTGTTTAAAAAATCACTCTGTATAAAATCTATTAATTCACATACTCCTATTATTTCAATGGAATTTTAAGAATCAAGTCTTTATGGATATTTATGGGTATCATTTTTGTATTGTTATAACAAATTTTTGAAGCAATCAAGAGATATAATTTGAATAATTGAAAGGCATGGACGGATTCTTTAACTAAAGATTATATGTTCATAATTCAGATATATCAGAATTTCACTATCGCTTAATGTTACATTATTCTGCCATATAATTCCTGAATGTTTTCCATGAATTCGTTTCCATAAATTCGTTTTTCATGCTATGAGTAAGCAACTCTCAGATGAAAAATAGTCCAGAATCCCAAAAGTATTCTTTATCATTATTTTCTTCGAAAATAAATATAACAACTATTTTTGCGATGGCAAGAAACCTTCCTGAACAAATAAAAATAATTAAAATAAGAACATAGAGAATAGTTTGGTTTTTTTGGAAAAAAAATCTTTTAAATAAATGATATTCTACGTTAAAGTTATGAAGAAAAAAATCATTTGGTATATGTTAAATACTTTCTATGTAAATTGATTATTGGGAAAAGTAAGATTTTTAAGAAATTGCTAAGAGATATTGTAATCATATAAAACTATAACACTTACAGAAAATGTAACGTGATATAAGAACATGAAAGTGAAAAATGAATTGCATATTTTTCGCTGCTCGAAACAATATTTGGATATATTCAAATGCTAATTAAAAAATATATTTTTAAACCATTTGAAAATTCCATCAAATGAAATGCGACAATAGAAAATTAACACTATATTCTCTAAAACTGTACTCAAAACTAAAACTTTCTATAATATTCTTGACTTAAACCACTACAAACCTTTTAGAGATACAGATGAATTTCGGTAAGTCGCCTAAGAAATAGCATTTCTTCATGTTTACATAAACCAAGTGCTTTCAATTGAATTAGTAAAGAGATTTTAGAGTGTGAATTAACCCTCCTTTAGGTTCGTGAAATTTCATTACTTGGTTAGGCGCGCGAGGTACATATGTCCCCCCATTGTCACTTACTTTTATTCAAAAAATATTTTTCCTGAGAAAAAATACTTTTATTCAAAAAATATTTTTCCTGAGAAAAAAATATATCACTTTCATATTTTAAAAAAATATCTGAGAAACGCAAAAACAAGCAAAACTATTTTTTTTGAAATAATTAGGTTGTTTCATATCTTTATCGATATTGCTGTGTTTGAAAATTACAAAAGCTTTAATAGTAGAGGTGTTTTAAAGATTGGAAGAAAGAACCATAATCCGATAACAAGTATTTTTTGATACCCCATTTTCCCGACATATCTGATCAAGAATACCAACTCATTTTGTCATGCTATAAAACGTAAAAATTTCAGGTTTTTTGTTATCACCTGTCGAAACTGCGCATTGTAAATAATTATAAACAAGCGTAGCCAAATATTTAAGTCTTTACTTCTCTCCTATTATGTGGTAAAAATTCTTTGAATGTTTCCCTTTTATTTAAATGGATTGACATAAATTATTATTATCTCTCTTAGAAACTTTTTGGCAAATTCAAGTTAGACACCCAGTTATCGCTGTTAAACAAGTTATACTATTATTTAGAATAAAATTCAATGAAATTATTTAAAATATTTAAAAAAATTAAAAATTAAACGAAGCTAAGCGCCAGAATTTCACACGGGAAACATAATAACTAGATAAGGAAGTAAGCATAATTACAAAACCATCGAAAGAAGACGAGTGATTAACTGCCGATTCCTTTTACACGTTTATGCGCGCGGGGTACACACTAGGGTGGATCGAAAAGTATAGGAAAAAAATTTTTTTTCGAAATTATTCTTGGCATGGGGCGGGAAAGTTGTGTCTTAAGTATATTAGTTTATATAATTTTTTTATAGAAATTCATTTAAATCTTCCGGTGCCAGAAGCGCCTCAAAAATAGTTAAAAATTGAATTTTTTTATGAAAATTTACAATTTTTTTTGTTTTGTTTTGAAATTATTTTTGGCATGGGGTGGGAAAGTTGTCTCTTAGGTATATTAGTTTACATATATTTTTTTATTGAAATCCATTCATATCTTCCATTGCCCCAAGTACCCCAAAAATAATTAAAAATGACATTTTTTTTGGAAATTTATAAAAAAATATTTTCAGAATTTCCTTTAGCGAATAACCTTTCTTTAGTAAGAAAGTTTTGTTTTGGGTATATTAATTTACGTTTTTTTGTTATTATGAAAATTCATTCATACCTTCTGGTGGCCCGAAAACCCCCCAAAAAGTTAAAAATTGACATTTTTACAAATATCTTTTAAAAATTGTGAATTAATGAAAAATATTTGAAAAATTGTCATATTATCCAAGTATTAAGGTATAAAATTATAAAAAATTATAATTTTATAATAATACATGAAGTATAAATTTAATAGTCAAGCAATAAATCACGAAACTTATGAAAAGTGAAGTTACATCATAGATTTTTTAATTCTATTAGTTTGAAGATTTACATATTTCTAAAGAATGTAATCCTTTTTGGTATTATAATGCTTGATAAGACTTCTTGATTGTATCCTATTCAATACGAAGCGGTGTCGCTCCTCTTCTCCATATACACTTTCCGATGCTTCAGACACTAAGCGAAAACATCTTTCTACCGCTTGGGTATGGCATGGATATTTTGACCATTCCTCTGTCTAACTTTTAAAATCTAATCAATTTATTTAAATGGCACATTCATCAAAAGAGGTGGTTCAAAAGGTCCAACTCGTTGCCAGTTAATAAATGTAAAAACATCCTTTGCTTTAAAGTCTATTTTTGGTACTTGAAAACTTCTTATTCTGATAATCCTCTGTTTTCATTTCTAGCACAATTTAGTTTTCGTAGTGCTAAAGACCTTATATTCTCTCTGTTATCTGTGAGCATTGACAATAGCAAATTTTCAGGATGACAAAAGAAGCTATTTCGTTGAATAAAAGTGTGTACTATATTTCTTAAATTGAGTTCCAAAAATCTAAAAAATGAAATAAGTCTCCAAATATGCAGCGCTCCTTCTGTTATGGAGAGCTTTGTCTTGACATGGAACCATACAAGTTACATACACCTTCATAATATATGTTGCAAGATTAATAAGATTGTCAGATGTTTTTCAGTGACCACATACGACCTTAAAATTCTACCTGCAATTGTTAGCCACCTTGAGTGAGCAACTGGACCAGGCTTTCTTAATGCCAGATCAGAATAACATTCACCACGTGATATCTCTTGGTAAATATCATATAGATATTGCTGATCATTTCTGAGAATCATTCTATCTATATTATGTGGCATATTCTCCACACTTATAGAAGAAAAATTAGCTACAGGTTCGGTAAATTACCTCACAGGTTCTGATTGCTTTACCAATTGGTCGACAAAATTCTTTAGGATGAGTTGTTGCACCATCCAAAGAATTTAGTAAATGACGGAAAGGTAACTCATTTTTTTGAAGCAAACAAATTCACCATTGTAATGGTCTATTGAGGCCAGTTCTATCAAGCGAATAATACCTCCCCTGTGCCCAGTATTAACATTTGTTCCATCTCATCCAATTACTGTTAGCCCATTTAATTGCAGATTATTTGATGCAAAAAAATTGAGTTTTGCTTCTTCTATGGCTTTAGCTCCTCCTGTTGCAGCAGTAACAAGTCCGATATACACAGAGTTAGGTTCGTTTACAAGAGTATAATGCTCCTCCTTCGTGGTCTTTGGTTAGTACTTTGTGTCCTTATTAATTAGCACTTTTGTATTGTTTTTTCTCCAATCGAAATATAATCCGGTTAAAAGAGACCAAGACACTTTTAACTTAGTAGACTCTGCAACTGCATTTTAAAGCTTTTTACGCTGTCTACGAATTTTATTGCGATCTACCACATGCGAAGGCTCTCTTTCGTGTACAATTCCAATGTCTTGTAAAACAGCAATGGCAAATGAAGTAGCTTTTCTATCTGAAATTCCGTATCGAACACATTCCCTTGCTAAGGTAGGGAAACCTAAATAATTGTGTGATTGATATTCCATGGTAATTACATCCGTATCTGTATACGTGGAGGAAGACATAGTGTTGAGCTCAAGTAGCTCCATTGATTGAAGAAGAGCAGCATCAGCATCAGTTTTAACCATTTTACGTTTTATTCTTTTGTCTTCCATCTGTTTTTTTTCTTTTTCTCTTTTTTTTCAGTAGTAATTACGTCCACTTCTCCAATAACCATTTTCCTTTCTAATATTTGATCTTTTATAAACAATCACTCAGCAAGTAGAATTTTCATGTACTTTTGGCATTTACATGCATCGAAATTTGTACACTTACAAAATTTGATATCGAAGAAACACGATATTTTTTCATTACGATAATTTTCCAATTTTTGTTGGTATTTTTATCATTCCTTCGCCCTTTCCTCTACCTTTCTCCTTGTAAAATCGTTTCTTTAACACATTTTTAATTTTTGATTTTTAATTCAAAATTTGCATAAAAATCGTTTTTTTGAAAATATTTAAACGTCTTGGGGCACCGGAAGATATTAAACAAAGTTGAAAAAATTTTGCATGTATGCTAGTACATTTAAAAGACAACTTTTGCACCCTATGCCGATTATTTTACCCACACTTTGAATTTTCGATCCACCCTAGTACACACTCACGTGCATTAATTTTTTGAACTTGAACAACAGTGCTATGTTTCTTCCTGAGTATTTCAATAAAAGGTACTGACAGTTTGACCTCTAAACAATGAATGGAATTAAAAGCGATTCATTTTGAAAACTAATGGGAGACACCTGTACCCCGAGCAACTAAAGAGGGTTTAAGGAATTAGTTAACTATTTTATGCGCAAGAAGAATTTCCAATATATTTTATAAAATTCTTTTAAACATCATTCTTTTAAACATTTATATCTTTTAAACATCAACGTACTGCAGCATACATATTTAGAATTAACATTTAAGGAATTATTACTTCTTTTACTGCTTTTTAAGACACCCTTAAGTTTTATCTAGCTTTCAGATACCTTGAGTAAAATATTAAAGTACAATGAGCAGACAACGGATCTAGAATTAGAACGAACACAATTGGATTAAATTGTGTATTTGCTAGCGAATCAACGATCAACTCTGAAGTAACAAATTAGAAGCAAAATCCTATTTTTCTTCAATTATTTCTTGGCGTCCCTGCAATTACATTTCACTCTGGAAACTCGCTTACCTTTGGAACAGTATTGTAATAGGAACTGGCATCAAAGCTTTGCATCACAAATTAATTAAATACAGAATATAAAACATGTTTGGAGCTTCAAAGGAAACTTGGCTTACAAAAGTATCTTCATGCGGGTGCCGCATCAAACAATTCTTGGAGAGAGGATTATTAAAACATGACACGAAACACGCGGTATTATCGATATTAGAATAGACTTGCCTCGAAGTGTGACATTTTGTTAATTATATCACGTTAATATCTTCGCCGAAAGGGAGGAGTAATTTAGATCTTTCACTTCTATGATTTTCGAAGAATATTGGAATGAGGTAAGGCGTTTGCAGAGTAAATATTAGATTTAATAATGAAAATATTCTAAAGTTTTCGTTAGAATAAATCTAAGTATATTTCATCATCTAGAAATGCGAGTTTCGATATCTCTACCCATT
>BGPR01000294.1:717467-740667 GCA_013235015.1 Araneus ventricosus
TGTAAACTATTTTATTGAAATTCCACATAATAGATACATATAACTATTTAAAAATAAATTTTAGTACGTTTTATTTTCTAATCGTTAGAAAACTCATTTTTAAAGTGAAATTTACTAATTGTTCTGGAAAATATACTATTTATTTATAATGTAGTTATTGATTTGATCACCTTTTTCATTGAAATCAAAAGAAGTTTTTCAATTGTTTGCTGTTCTGCAAGCGAATTTGCAAATAGACTTTAATCTCTATGAGAATAAAAAAGGACCTGAAGCATTTATTCTCCGCTTACGAGGTCCTTTAATACTTATACAATGTTACTACACTAACACCTTATGGCAGAGCTTTCTTTTCAACGTATTGGCGATAATAATAAACTAATTGAAGGTGTATAACAGACAAATGAAAATTATGATAGAAGTATTCATGTTTCTAAAACAGAATTTTTGTTCATGCAATATATACTAATAATCATCGGAATAAAAGGTGTTTATTCCTTCATGGCAGATATTTGAATGGAACCTATCAGCATCTTACAAAACTCATTTTTTTATACAGGAAGAGTCAAGAATTCCTTAGACAAACTTTAAAGATACTGAAATGTACACGCAAATGTTTGGGGTGGATCTCTTAGAAAATCAAACTCTCACTCTTGCTAAATGTAAAAGGATTTTATATTTCCAGATACTTCAACACATTTTATAATTCTTTAATTATAAAGTGTATAATACTTTATAATTTTAATGGTTATAATAATATTCCCCTCTCTATCCTTGCCACCTAAGCCCTCAGACCCCCAACATCTGATTAGTCCTGCAACCCTATACTTACGGAACTGCAAACAACGAAAGCAAATACTCACCGAGCTCAACCTCTTTACCCAATGTAAATATTTTTTTTAAGTTTATCAGAACAAATTTTAAGAATTGAATCTTACCGCTAAGAGGCATCATTAAATATTCACATTAACAAAAGTCTTAAATTTATTTTCTTTATTAATTGTGCTTTCTCCATACAGATGAATCGAACTAGATGTAAAACAATACCTTATCATTAGATTAAAAAATCAAATTTATCTACGACGAAAACAATTAAGTTTACAAAGCAAAAATCGTTAATTCCTCGCTTCGCGATTGAACATAATAACATATGTGCAAGGAGGTGTTGACAAATTAGTTGGAGGCATGCTGGCTGAAGATATCCAAACTAGGACTTTACTGAGTCCTGCACCTACGTAATTAGTGTAGCCGATTTACAAAGTGTACATATAATTATCTTGCTACACGTCACTGTCTGAATCGCTCTCCATCGCATGGCTAGAGTCGAATGATTTGCTCTAAATAGATTGCCGGGCCTCTCCTAACAAAGGTGGATGTTTAACTTTTCAACTAAAGCGATGCTTTGTGTTGATGTTTTTACGACTTAAGTACTGCGAAAACAATGGGAGGAAGTAATTAAGTGATATTTACATTTTAATTGAGTTGTGTGTAGGGTAAACGCATGAAAGGGAGTTAAAGGGATGTTATATAAGGAATTTCACTCCGTTGGTAGCTTGGAACGTGTTCATAAAAATGAAAATTCCGGTAGAAGTATTGATATTTGCAATTCGTGAATGTTTACTTAATCTTGAATTGTTCTCGGTAGATGGTTTACATTTATTATAAAACGGTTAGTAGCCTGAAAGATAGTCTGTTAGTTTGAGCGAATTAAATAAAGAAATACATTTTCTTTGTAATAAATTTCATAAAGTATTTTATCCTGAAATATATTGTCTACCTTATTTAAGAATCATACATGTTTGTTAAAACACTACATTTTAATTTGTATATAGGGCATTTAACTATATAAAATTTGATATTTATAGAATTGAGTCAGTGTATCTAAGAGATCGAGCTTACAACACGTTAATTTAATAATAATGGTATTTTGTTAAATTGTAATACACAAGTCAGTCATTTGCGTATCATGCTGTGTTAAATCCCTATTTACCACAAAAAATATCAGAAGAGATGTATCTAAGAATCCCTTTCTCAGCTTGAGTTATATTTCATGGAGATAATTAGGTCTGATAAAAGAAAATAAATATCATAAGACAGAAATGACATATAGAATGTGTTTGGAGAACCAGAAAGCATTAATTAATTAGCAATAATTAATGCCTTTTTCTCAAATATTTAAAAGGTAAGTAATTTTTAATTGCAGAAGACAATTATTACCACAAATACTATTGAATACAGTAAATCTTCAAACTACAACTATGAAAAATTATAGCATAATAAAGAGATAATATAATTATAGTATAATAATTTCTCTCACCTTAATTAAATTTACTTTAAAGCAAAAAATGTAACTAAGATCCAATATATTTTGCATGGAAATCTATTTAAAATGTGATAAAATTTTAGTTTAATGCTATGGATGACAATCGCTGGCTTAATGTTTAACGCCACCTACAATAACAAAGTTTATGAATTTGTTTTGTTGGACATTAAGTTGATAACATATATTGCTAATATAATATCCCAGATCTGTCTCTCAATGATCCGATAACGTTTTGACGTCACCAACAATAAAATTCGCTCCATAGCACTGCCAGACGTTAAACAGCATTATTTCATTGTTAGAGCACCTAAATTTCAGTAATTTTAAATTTTAAAATAAATTGTCGTTCTTATTTCAAATTTAATAGTTCTAAAATAATTAAATAAAATTTGCTATCGATTGATATAAAATATTTCTCGCTATGATCAATAGTTACCGAGAAATTTTAAATTATATTAATCAAATTTTTCAAATTAATTTCCGTTTTTTAATAGAAAGTAGTAAATCACGTCAGTGTTATATCATGCGCGTGATATAGTTTGGACGCCACGATGCATCTGGTTATTTATTTCAATCGTGATGATATAATTTGATAATATTTTTTGGCAACGTTTTATAAACAGAGAAGTGCTTTGTTTTCATTAGACATCTGAAGCACAAGGAAAATTGTTAAACAATAAAAAATACTTCACACGGAATGTTGTTTACCAAGAGGATTTTTGAATAAAGATATATGTAAATAATATGTAAATTAAAAAATATTTCCTGAGATAAATCATATGTTTATTTTGTTTGTTTTCAATCATTGTTAAACATTTCTCTCGCATATACATCCATTCAAACACGTCAAAATCTCTCGAATGAAGAGGCAATTTGCAACCGTCATACCATGATGGGTGATTTTCTAGTGTAAAGCATAAAAGACATAGTTGTGTATAATAAATTACGGAGCGATTTAAAAATCATCCCATTTCCTTATTACAGTTAATAAAATAACTGCCAAATTTTATAAGAATTTGAATTAAATGTGTCAGATATTTCCGGATATATTTTACTCAAATCAACCTGCAACAGAAAAGGAAACGATTATTTTTTACCTTTCAATGTGATCATTTCTTACTCGTGTGTTTTAAAGTCATTTTATAAATGAGAATCCACAGAATTGCTTATGACAGGAAAATCTTAATTTTTTCTTTAAATTAAAGGATTCATATTGATTTTAAATATATTTAGTTGATGTTGAATCTTCATCAGTTATTTAAGATTATATTATTTTGCTAATATTTCCATTAAAGTAACGATTATACAATAATACAATCTTACTTAACTATATTTATAAGCGTTCTTTAGAGGCAAATGTCAAGAAATGCATTCCGGGTTTTTGTTTAAGTTCCAAGAAGAATCGAATCGATACGAAAAATCATAAATTTTCAAACTCAAAGCAAATAAATAGACATTCATTTCAATTTCTAAATCATTGCTTATTCATTTAGCAGTATTTAACATCCTGCAATTAAATCCACACTTTAATTAGGAATAGATAGATAAAATGAACTATTTTGTTAATATTTTATAAGTGAATTGAAATTAATAAGAGATTTCACAATGATTTATAATAAAATATGAATTATAATTTAATCTCTAATCTTATATTACTATTTTAGCAATGAAAATATCGCTAAGTAGCTTATTTCACTTAATCTCATTTTAATAAATAGAGCTTTGGCTTATAATGAGTCGTACACTGTATTTTATTATGAAAACATTTATATTTATTATATTCTGTCAAAAATATCCCTTAAATAAATTATAGTGTTATGTAGATGACATCTTTGTCAAGTTTATTCCCATCCATTTTAATCAGCTTTTGAGATTAGAGCCTTTATATAGCAACCACCTGCGCTATGAAGAACAATCTTTCTCATAAGCCTAAGCTGAACAATCTATTTCCTCGGAATAATTGTACCATGGAAGGAAAGCATATAAGAACCTGACATCTAATTAATAATATGAAAAAATGGTATGCCACATCTCTCGACTAGCAGCAGCATGTAACTCCAGCCGGAGCCTTACTAGAAAAATGGTCCAATTCCCCAAAATCGTGCAAGGCATTTTCTGAATTGGTATAACGTTGATTTTTTTCCCTTCTTCATCACGGCATCTCTATGTCCATCACTGGAACATCCTGTGCATTAGGCCAATTGAACACGCTAGTAGCAAATGTCCTACTAACATTAACCCTTCGAAGTACAGCCATCAATATATCATTACGTATACCTAGAAAGCACACAAAGTTCTCCCGAAAATATGGCCTTTGATTTATTTCCTCAGTGGGCTACTAATGTTTCTGCTCTTAGGAGAAGAGTGTGGTTTATGGGGTGGTATAATACCTCTAGGCATGGATGCAATCGAAATTTCTTTTATAAGTGTTAAGACTGGACGGAATACTGGGGAAAAAGAACACTACATTAACCTCTGATCCGAAAAAGCCAATACCATTGAGGGTAATAAAATGTTTTATATCTAATACATAATAGCAAAGAAGGACTAGAATATAAAAGATAAATATATTTTTATTAAAAAATCCTGGCTATTCATAAATAGTTAGAATGGGTATTTTTATGGTTACTATTTTATAAAACTATATAACTGACCCATAAAGTTGAATGGTGAAATTCTAAATGGGAATCAGAAACGTTGATATGGTGTAATTTATGGGGATATGCCATTTCTAAGTGAAATAACTTTTCTATTTAATTGAAAATATTTACTGAAATATTTTATGGATAATAATTATGTAAATAAAGTATTAAGTTTGTGTATAAGTATTCTGTGAAAACGGTACTGCCTACTTTTCAGAAGTCTGAAAAATAGGCATTTCCCTAAAGTCCTTTTGCTATAGAAAATATACCTCACATAAAATAAAATGACGGAAGTTTAAGCAACCAAGAGAGACATCAGAATGCATTTGAAATAAGGATGCGTAATATTTTCAAAAGTTATCTCAAATATGTATATGTTTAACATTTCAGAAAAGTGCAGAGATCTCTTCTGCTGGAATAAAAATTTTATTTTTCACATAAGTATGAATAAAGACACAAATATCAATAATTGAAGTGCCTATTTTTGTGATTAATCTGTCCACAATTATTTCTATAAAATAAATTATTAAATATAAGAAACAATTTTAAGATTGTTTTTTTTTTATAAATATATTTTTTCAAACCAGCTAATGGAATAAGTTGTATTTGACGTAAATAGAATTGCAGAAGCTAAAACAGCTGCATTCTAACAACTGTATGTGCATGGCAAATAGAATGCACTTCAGAAAATAGTAATGAAGGTAAGCTGCATTGTTGAGAAATTAATTGATTAAGGATTCATTTATAATAATATAGTTTAACAAAGATAAGTATTATTGCTTTCTTAATAAAAAATTTGTTTAGACATCAAATATTTTCTTTTGGTACTTCTAGCTTTTTCTCCGGAATATAATTTTATCTGAATTCCTTATGCATAATTTGCACTTCGTGGTTCCCTTAACAAATTAATTTCACTGGATATATTCCCTAATATATTTTATATCTTTGAGGACTCTGTTTGAAGATTTTACAAAAAAAACTGATGAAATAAGAAAAGGAAAGAAAATTACCTTTGATTTCAATAATGGAAGTAAAACACGCTAATAAATATTTGTTTTAACAATGAAACCGGCTTTGAATTTCATTGCAACCATGAGAAGTATTGTTATAAATTATGCCTGAAATATTTTTAAAATTCATTAAACTTATAGGCTAAATGTTACAGAAACTTATTTAATACCATTGAAAAGATAAATTTTTTGCATTTTCAGATGGTGTAAAAAATGATTTTTGTGCTAAAATATTTTCGGAAGTCAGTGAGCAAAAGCACGAAAATTTCGCTTATTCTGTGACTAATAAAAATTCCAATTAAAATTTCAAAAAAAGGCTCAGAGGCGCACATTCCCGCACTTCAAAGTAAGTTTGTGCCTAATTTCGTGTCCTAGAGGTCAGCCGTTTGAATCACCAACACACATACACACACATTCTCCTTTATCATTAGTAGAGATATATGAAAAAATTCTTTATGGTTGAAACATATCTATGAATTTTAAGGTATGTGCCTACCGTCGAAGCACTGTTTTTGAAAAAAAGGAAACTTTTATTCATCATTTATGTTTTCAGTTATAATAGTGTATAAAACTTTGAAGTCAGATGCCATTTTAGTGAAATAAAATTTTATTTTCGATATTTTGGCCATTCTTGGTCAAAATTTAGTAAAAATTGACGTTTACGCCAAACGTCCTATAACAAATCGTAATCTATGTATTTCACTTTTTGTTTCAATAATATATTTGTTATACATTTACCTGTGTCGTGAAGCAGAATATTTAGAGTACCACTTAAAGTGACTGAGATATATCAAAGTTTGTATACGCTGCAGGTTTTTACAAGAAAAACTATCAATTTTTCAAATAAAACAGCTCTAAAATAAATAATTATACACTTTCAGGATATATTTGAGGTTCACAACATACCTACAGATGTATAGAATATAGTGGTAAACTTTCATTTGAATATATTAAAAACATTTTAAGAAATGAGATTTATCGCAATATTATAAACAGAAAATAACAGTTTTCCAGAAAACGCAAATAAAGATTTTAAAGTCGCACAAAAAATATATACCTATTTTAACAACTTAAAATTCACAGTATTTGTAAGTCAAGCCTTCTTTGACTTAATTTTTAATTAATTTTGATTTTCTTTTAGATTTTAATTTTTTTCTTGATAATTTTGTTTGTGGTTCTACTGGTCGCTTCGATTTCTTAATTCTCTCAAAATCAAGTTTTTTAAATAATTTCTGGTTCAAGCTTAACATTAAGATGTTTAAATACAGATATCAGCCCTATATCGCATGAGTTGAATAATAAAACTGCTATCTTAGTACCTAATAACTGTGTTTGGAATGAGAGAAATTTTCTTTAGGTAAAATATCCTTTAAGTAGAGAAGCAGTTGCCAGATACGCATAAAATAATAATAAATAAATAAATAAAACTTAATTCTATATTTAAAAAATAAATTCTGCATTCACATTGTTTAAGAGTAAAGAAATAGCTAATTAGATGCGTTGCTTTCAATTCTATGGCTTATTTTCGGTTTCAAAATTAAGGCAATAACTTTGCTTCTAAATATCGAAGAGACTAAAGTAAACCATTTTTGGAATCATAATTGTATGGGCTTTAACAGAAAAAAATAAAAAAAATTTCGAAAGTTTTCGTGAAAACGTCGATTTTAAGGTAGGCGCATACCTTAAATCAGAATACCACAGATCCTTCAATTAACTACTGAGGGAAATATGATATTTTTAATAAGTTATTTCAATTATATATGCTTGTTTCTAATAAAAGAAACAAATATCCTCAAGACACGTGACTAACACAACATACACTCACTAAACCAAAGAGGAACCAAAAACTTTTTATTTATCTTATCTTCTTTTAAACCAGGAAATCCAAGTTAAACAGTGTTGTATCCATGTTTCTCTATAGAATTATTAATAGCAAAATGAAATCATAAATTAAATAAAAGAATAGAATTTGCATAATGATTTAAAAAACTTACTTGTGATCAGTTTGTATATCGTCAATCTGATGATTTCTAATATTTGAAATATAAATTATCTTCCTTAAATTCTTATAAACAGATAAACATTTCAATAACACGTAATGTAGTAGTATTAATACGTATAGAGCACCTAATACCAGAGTAATGTAAGAATTCAGACTGAATTTGAGAAAGAAATGAGAACAATTATTTGTTGTAATTGTGAATTGTCAAATGTCATTCCTCAAAATGTAATGGAAAAAAATCAAAAACATTAACCAAAAAACATTTCTTTAAAATTATGGTCTTACTTTTTGTAAAATATTTTAAAGATAGGAAGGGAAATCGCGACAAGAATATTCGCTATTTTTGTGACATGGATTGGTAAAAGATATCCATGTATATAATTAGTAGTTTTGGCGCTTCTTACGTTGATGATAATATAAAATATTATTGGATCTGTTACTGGCATTATTAGATTTTAACAATTTAAAAATTATTAAGAAATTTGTCAAGGAGAAAGAGATCATCAATCACTATATTTCCGATTTAGATCTTTGAGTATACTCAAAAACATTTTACGAGCGAACTCTCATAACGGGCTGAATATTTCTTTTAAGATTTGTTAAGAATATAAACACACTTCAGGGACTTCTTACTGACTCATAGAATTGAAAATATGGTTGCCAGTGTCGAGATTGGAATCTTACTATTATTATGATACTAAAGTAAGTTTTTACAGACTGCCTTTAATTATATTGCTAGGGTTTCCCAAGTCAGTTGAATCGTTATTAACGAGATTCCATAAATATTTGGCACATGATGTTATATATTCTATTTGTTCTTACATTACTTAACTAATTTCGCCTAGAAACTCCCTACCAAATGTAATATTATATTCTCTTCTATATATATCTACGGTTATTATTATGGGTTCATTTTCTTTAGGATATAGAGAATGGGTTAATTTATACAGTAATATTTATAATCAATGTTAGGACGATAATATTGCAGGAGAGATACAATAAAAGTTATTCTTTAGCAGAGATTTTCAAAGCAAAAGAAAACAAGACAGATTCTAGACGATAAATAGATTACATTCTATAAATATTTTAATTAGTATTATCGAATGGTCTTTATATCAAACAAATTGATTGAATAGAATTCTGAAAATATTTTGAACAAAATTCAATATTGATCTTTGTTTTTATTTTCAAATTGCTAATTGATGATAACGCTAATTCAGAATTTTTGTTATGATTAAAACTCCTTTAGATTCATTGATACTGGAATGAAATAATTAGAATCAGTTTCTTTGTAATGAAAGATTTTGGAAATAAATCGTTGTATAGAAATATCTAAGTGCCTATGATGTCTAATTTACGGAATTTGCAAATTCATGAATTAATTGTCATCTTTAGTGAAAATAGAAATGGAATACATCCGATAAATAAAAATATAACTTAGAAGACGGAGGCTTGCGGAAAAATTCTTTTCTTTCCTAATAACATTTAGTGAAATGGTATAAATTCCATATATTTTTGTATAGTAAAAAATATAGTTAATACTCGCATTTAATATATGAAACTTAGAAATAATACTGACCTTGCATAACACAGTGATTGTATAAGCACCAATAATTTTGAAATAAGACAGAGAACAAATAACACAAATCACTTATCTATCTCTATTCTAGAATATCTCAAAATGTACTGCAGCAATATGGAAACTTCTACCCATTACAGGCAAAATTCCAGATACTAACCGTTATTAGAGATGGTGTATTGCTTTATCGATATTTCAGTTATCAATAATAACAATGATGCTCTTTTGATTTTTGTCCAGCTAAAATTTTTAAATCTGTCGCTCTGCGCCGATGACGGGTCGTGCCTCTGTCTGAGGGATCTTCGAATGATCCGCTAGTAATACGGGCTAATATGCGAGTGCCAGAGTGCCCGATAAATTGTCGTTGTGGTCGGATCATTCAAGCTATTCGCGTGCCTAGTCTCATCGGAGTAGTCCGCTCGTTTATGGTTACATGCTTTAGGCGTTTTGTACATATCATTTTAGTTTTCATCTCGTTTCTAATCTAAATTCTTACCCAGGCTAGTGTCAGCAGAAAGTCTACATAATCAAATCCTACAGACAAAATGAGTGTCCAGATCTTACCAATGATGCAAAAAGATACATGTTACAGAAATTTGAATCTGTTAATTTTTGTTAATGAGCTAAATCTGGTGTAACGCTATACATGGCACACAACTTATAACCACCCACCTTACTAATTCATAAATTATTGCTGATGATAACTTTAGAAAATATTGAACGGCAAACAAATTAACGGCAATATGAATAATTTGAATTGCAATTTTCGCAGAATTCGAAAATTCCGTTTTTGTTTTGAACGCACTTATTATTGATTTGATTATAATATTATTTATACACATTTATTAACTTCTTTTGCCATAAAATACATATTTTAGTTTATTATCTTTAAGACGTGACAGTGATCATTAAATGTGATGAGTGATATTTTCATACAATTTTAATTAATTTGAATGTCTCATATTTGTATAAATTATTTTTTTAACCCGAGAGAACGCTCGCCTCCTTAGCTCCTAAAACGAACGGGGGTCAAAAAATGACCCCAAACTGAAAGTCAACCCTGCTCTGTTAAACCATTATATTTTTAGTTGGAAAAATAACGCTTTTGACTTTTAGACATTGAAAATACAGTGCTTCACACAAATCTAATCTTCAGAATATAGTGTTTAACACAAATCAGATGTACTCCATTATTATCCATTTATAAAGCACGGATTTATAGAGGGTCCGTTTTTCGTGCTCCTCTCTCAAGTGAAAAGTTTGGTGCAGATTCCTCGATAAATACATTTGTGAACTCTATAATTAACTGTATCGTGTTATCGTGGATGAATAACTCCCAACTCTTCACAGGGCTTGCCACATCTTTCGCTCACCCTTTTGTTCCAGGTAAGCTCGACACAATATTATGACAATGATTACGAATATTCTGCCTAAATTTTTATTTCCTCCACTGTACGCTATCTTTTGGTGAAAACCATTCCGAGTTATCCACTTCTTCATTTCCAGAATCTCTGTCCTCTCCCGATTCCGTATCATGCTCGCTGAAACTTTCATGATCTAAGAATTATCTTCTAAAATATCCTCAGGTCCATTGTCTTCATTGTCAAAGTCTGAATCTTCATCAGTTTGAACTTCAGAAAGAAGTTTATGTAAAAGCTTCATTTCTTTTTGAAATGGAGTCAGCATTGTGAGCAGCAGGTAAATAATTCGATTCGGAAAGGACATCAACGAAAGGACGTTTTAAGCCGTGTGAAATAACTGGTCTGTGGAACAAACGGAAGGACGCGCGGGGTCATTCAATAACGCCAGTAACTTACAAAACGTGTGTTAGGGGACCAAAAATTCCAGAAATACTTTTTAAATACTCAGAAAAGGCAGAGGGGGATGATTAACTCAGCCAATGATAAGAAAGAATTGAACAGGTGGCTATTTTTCTAGGAATCGGAATTTGCCGAGGGCTTGGGGTCATAAAATGAACCCCGAGCGTCCACCGGGTTAAATAGATTTTTCACTCTGTGCTTTTTCACTTATGTGCTGAAGGATTGAAATTTTGCACACTTGCATATTCTCGATCATAATATGTCGTTTTAGTGTTATCGATCTTAATTATTCATATGATTAATTAAATTAAATTCTGATAACAAAATTGCAGCCACCTGGTAGTGAGTGTAAAAAAAATAGATCTTAAGATTTTAAAGTAAAAAATAAATAAAACAAAAATATTCTGATATTTGGTGCACTAAAAAAGTGTGATTTTGAAAACTTTTTGTAGGTAAATGATAATGAACAATATATGAAACAATATTCCCAACAATTTATCTTTTTCACATATGTATTTGCATAAACTATTATGGAAACCGAAACAATTGCATTCAACAAATCTACCTTTTGCCAACATCTATTCAGGTTGTTAAATAACAAATGGAAATTCATCAAGAATCTGAAACATTTATTTTTCTGACAGTACTTCTAAGGATTAACGAGGTTTTCATTATTTTCTTACTCCTAATAACATATTTGATACTTTCAAACAAATCACTAGACAAAAAAGTATCCCTCGGGTAATCAAAGTAACGCAGGAACAAGACTTGTTCCGCCATTTTTCTACCCAGCTAAGGAGAGTGTTCTCTTCTTATCTTTACTTTTTTTTTATGCAACCTCTAAGACAAGCGATTGGAAAAACAAAAAGAAAAGAAGAACAAAACACCGCATTTCCCACCCTTTTTTCTGATGAGAAAAACAGTAAATTAATGGTTTCTTAAAAAACGTGGGCTCAGTGAAAGTACAAACGAAGAAAACGAAAGGCAAACATTTTTTCTTACGTTTCCTCTTTATCTGTGAGTTCTTTTGGAAAAAAAGTGCATAGTTGGTAGAGAAATAGTTGAGAAACGTATTTTGGTCTCAAAAAAATCGTAATCCATCATGGTCTTAATTTAGAATGTGTTTCTAACACTTGAATAGATAGAAGGGTGGGGATCCTTCCTGAAAATTGATTGTCTCATTCTTAAATCGTTTTTAGGAAGCGTATGCTCCAGAATTAGTTTTGGAAACACTTTTTTCGATGTTCCAGACAACAAAGTGTTCATACATTTAAATAAATCTCTGTGAAGGAAGAATTTAATGCTAGGAGCTTCTACGTATTACTTAGACTTTCTTAGAAAGCCTGCATTACGTGTAAAATATTTAATTCCGAAACAGGAAATTCTTCCTTTCAGTAGGATTAAAGAATAATAAATTTACAGAAAGAAATTCTGCAATACCTTGCAGATTTTGCAGTGAAACCGGGTTAGAGTCATTTTTAATTCTTTAATCCCGAGGCGACATTTTTCTTCTATTTAAAACCTGCACTTTTTGGTAAGAAGAGACATGAATTGGACTCTCCCAACCTGGGTTGTCATTTACCTTACAGCCCCACCCTCCGCTTTAACCTTCCCTTAAAGCGCAAAGAAATGGAATGCGGTGGGCAAGGAATATTTGTCCCCCTACCATGCTTATCTCCTAAGCGATCTCACAACCACACCTCCTCTCAAAAGAAGCCAACCGCCTCAGTCTGGCCTTCATGGCTGTTAAAAGGAAATTTTTAGACCGGCCTTTATCGCTGTTCAAACTAAATTTTTAGACCGCTCCGGACCGCCTCGGTGGGTGTGAGAAGTTTAAATATTCCTATAGATATTTTTTTTTTATTTTTAAGAAGGATTACATCACTGTCGTTGATCAGAAACGTCACCTCTAATTGGATCAGAACTGGCTTAGCTAGTAATTGAAAAAAATATAACCAGGAATATAAGCCAAATGAAGTATTGAAATTACATTCAACTAAGAAAATAATTTTTAAATATAAAGATTTGGAGTATATGATTTCCAGAAGTGAATTTTATAATCAATGTTTTAAAAATTCCCTTGCCAAGAATTTGAACTTACTTAACATTTTATAGCTAATTTTATTTTTACAAAATCTTTTTGGTTTTATGTAATCTTAAACCGTAATAATTTTGATAATTAATATATTCTTTTAACACTTGAATTTATACATAAAGTTCTCTTTGAAATCGACTGTATTATTCTTAATACCTTTTAACGAAGAACATTTTTTGAGTTCGTTTAATTCTTATATTTTTTGAAACTGGAGATAACAATTTTTTCATACATTTAAGTGTTTCTATGAGAAGAATTTAAACCCAGAACTTATTAGCAACATTTAGTTATCTACGAAGACATGTACTGTATTTAAAATCTAAAATCTCTATGTAAAAAATAATCTTTATCATTTTTATTTCAATAATCTGAAAGAAAAAGAGATTCACTATAGAGTTGTTGGTTGTAATTCCTAACAGCATGCATCATTTTAAATTTATTTGATGTCATATTTTATGAGCATAATTTAGGCGCATCTTTTAAACTAACAAGAATTGAATTAATTTAATATTTTAAACGTAATTTTGGATCGGAATTTTAAATTTTTCCTCAAGAACTTCGGAACATATGATCGAACCAAAATTCTTTTTACACAAATTTTAAAATTTAAAAAATAGCATTTCACTGACACGAGAATAATTTTCTTTCATTTTTTTTCTACAATTTCAATAATTTTTCAAATTAATTTTAAACACAATTTGTAACAACGAGTGTTATTTTTGAAATGATACTGAGATGCATTTTATTGTTTCATCGAATCTTCCACTTGTCTGTTTTGCCAGAGTTAACGTTTTTTCCATGAAATGCAAAGCCAATTTTTCACTTGTTTCTTTTATTAACACGATGTTTTTTAAGCTGGCGTTCTTTCCGTAAACTGTGTATTGAAAAAATCGTTACGCACAGAATGCAACAGCTAATGAAACCACAGTAGACGAATTAAGTCTAAAACATTATCACGCTAGGATAATTCTGAACTAGAAATTCATGCTTTTTACCTTTTAAACATTAGAGCATTAAATATAACTTGGGAAAATGAGAAGACTAATAAGTCTAAGAATGATGTCTGAAGAAAATATTTGTATACTTTTCTTACAGAACTTTTCGATAAAAAGACAGTCGAAAAAAAGCAATTTACACTTAGTAGATAAATAAAACCATCGAAATATGTAGCATGTTTTCTTTTTTGTTCAACAAAAATTAAGATTTCTTCATTGGGCATTCTAGGTAGTATTAAATTTATTAAATTTGTTCTTTGAATCTATGCGAATTTAAATAAAATTTTGTTTTCGTTTATTTAAGACATAACACACACACACAAAAATTGTCATATATGAGATATCTGAGATAAGGGTACTCTTTTACTATCAAAATTCAATGGTAACTAAGCAACAGAAATATTTATCATAATTAAGGAAACTCTTCAATAAGCACAAAAAGACTGAGCCAACTATCTATACTGCATGCCAAATCTTGATATGTTTCTAATTTTGTTCTGGTATATTAAACTTGACTATACTTAGAAAGAGATGTTATGCAATTGGATAAAATAAATACAGGTTCACTCAAGCTAGAACACTTCATAGAACTAATGAGGTAAATTGAACCCTAATCCTACCAACAGAAACAAATAAAGCTTAGTCCATGCCACTCAGTATATTCACAAATTTCACTCAGTATAGACTCACTTGTTAGTAAATTGGACTTTGGCGCTGTGTGTTATTACTCGGTGTTAGTGATTCGAATACCTCATCATTTATTTTCGAAAAACGAAAAGAAAAAACATTCAAGCGAAATTCTAAATTAATTTTAAAGACCTTGCAGTATATTTATTTATATAATATAAATCAGACATGCTTGATATTTTTCCTTACTTCGTCTTCTTTACTTCGACATACGCAAAGAATCAGTCAAAACCTTAAAAAGTAACTAGGGTAGTAAAAATTAATTAATATATTACCATACATTTAAGATGCTTATCATTACAAGCATTATTTTCTTTAAGTAAATAAAAAGAATTTCTTTTCTCAATAAATATCTGCATCTACAAAAATTAATGTTGTAATATGTCACATAATATTTAAAACTATAAAATTTGTAGCGAACTAGTAATAGTCTGAAACTCCAAGATCTGACAGTGCTTGGATTCTTATGCAAATTTTACATTCGTGATAAAGTTTCATTTGAAAATGCCCTATCAGTAAGATCCCTTGAGAGCTAACAAGCAGTTGAAAAACGACGCCTCGAAACTTCACGAAGCAGCTGCTTATCGTTGGAAAATAACAACTCCAGTCATATGAAGTGCCTCGAGAAAAGAAGCGTTTGGGGAAATCTAGAAGTATAATGATCCAATTTATTTCGTACATTTTAAAAGACCCGCAACAGAAAAGAAGAAAAATATGGATTCTTTTCAAATAAAAAGATGAAAAAATAAATCACAATATTTTTTCGAGTCCGGATAAAGTACAAACACACATTCTATTTGTCTGATTTATTCATTGACACCCATTTCGTTAAAAAAGAGATTTCCAGAATGAATATTTGTCGAAAAAATGTCCCGAAATTAAATATTTAATAAACTCTTTCAGATTTCAAATCCTTCGCAAAAAGGAAAAAAGTGCTATTTAAGTGCTTTCTCGTTTGAATTCAGTGTCATGTAATGCGAGGATTTCCTTTTAAAACTGCACGGTTATGTTTTTTCCGTGCTACTTGAAATGTCTTGCACGTTTTCAATTAAGCGTAATTGCCCGTAAAACGTCCTTACCTCTTCAGATATAGTAGTAATTAAAATACTTCTTTGGAGTTCATTACATTTCTCTTTTTTGGGTGGCAACATTAAAAGCATATTAAAGGACCTTCGTAGAAAGGAAAAAGGAAGAGACTCTGATTTATAAGAATGAATTTGAAAACAAAACGGATTTTTCTTGAGGAAATGCCTGTTGTGTGATGTTTTTATTTCGGAGGAATTAGATTTTTTTTCCTCAAAGAAGCATTTATCCATATTAAAGAATTCCTGCTTTTTTCATCTGTGACTCGTAGCAATTAAATGGTGGGTCGTGATGCATATGAATTAATTCTTATTTTAACCTTGAATCGGAAAAAAATTTCTGCTTATTTACGTCTAAAAAGAATAAATATTAGATTGCAGAATTAAAGTTCATAACCATGTTCGCAAGAGTAATCTTCCAGGATATTAGATTAAAATTATTAAAATTAATGGAAGTGAATTAGTGAGTATAAAATTTAAATCATTAAGTTTCTCTTAAAAATAAATCTTTTGCTCATATATGTTAATAATTTTACACCGACTTTAATTTGACATAGGTAATGCAAAACTTGATTGAAACCGTTTCCTCTGAGAAGAACTTGCCATTTGGACATCAGTCGCAATTTCTCATATTTTTTCCACTGCCGTTTCCTAGACTCAAAACATATATTACCCACCAGTCAAAATCAAATGAATATTTTTGACAAAACTTATTTAAGTATTTTCTTTTTATATTATTTCTATTCGATATTTTGGCTGTCTTTTAAAGACACTAAAACACGGCATTGTTTCTTAGGTTTACACATAATAACTTCTCTTAGAAGTTACAACTGAACATTGAATATAATTCTTGTCAGAATATCTCTGCTAATAATAAAGGAGAATGTGTGTGCGGCTGTGAGTTGGCGCTCTACAGGGCAGACCGTTGGACTTAAGAGCTCCGAAATTTGGCTCGGACATTCTTTGGAGGGTGGAAATGTGCACCTCGGAGCCGTTTTACTGACATTTTAATTAGTATTTTAATTAATTAAAAAAAGTGAAATTTTGGCGTTTTTCCTTAATAACTTTCGAAAACAGTATAGCACAAAAATTATTTTCACACCATCTGAAAGCGCAAAAAATTATCTTTCCTATTATATCAATAAAGTTGTCGTTACAAGTTTTCTCTAATTTTAATAACCTTTTAAAAATATTTTTGGTATAATTTACAACAATACTTTTCATTGTTGCAACACATTTAAAATAGTTTTTATTGTTTTAAAAATATTTAATTGCGTGTTTCTCTTACCTTTTTTAAAGCTTAGAAAATATCCTTTGTATTTTACTTTCTTCTTTTATTTGATAAATTTTTCTGTGAAATTTGTTAATGAAGTCCTGAAGATGGTAAGTATATAATGAAATAATCCAGTGAACTGAAAAATTATCTTTGGTATGTTTTAATTCTTTTATCAGAGTGTTTTAAGCGAATTAGCATGCTGCTGAACCTAAAATTTAATGTTGAAATCAAATGCGTAGTTTACGTTAATGTAGACAAGGAATAGAACAAGTACAAGCCTACGAAAAGACTGCGGCTAAATATCTATAGCAATTTGAATTTTAAAATTACTTTGTTAAAGAAGCCATGAATATAAAATTATGCATAAGAGATTCGGTTGAAATTATATTTCCTGCGATCAAGTTGGTCGCCGAAGTCAGCTAGTTATAAATAAAAATGAACTGCGATTTCTGATTGATGAAGTATATTAATGCGATCATATATGTTACTCAGTCTTAATAACCACTTTAATTTAAAAGAAAAAATACACAAATCATCGGATTATTTCAATGGTAAAAATATATTTTATACTAAAAAATAATTATCCACATATGAATCGATTGATTTTAAAAGGGGAATTTTGACATTTTTCAAATTTTCAGGAGAAGGAAAAATGAATGGGCTATAAACAGCATCGAAGTAAGGGTCTAAGATATTCTAATATGTTTCACAGTAAAAAATGAACCTTCTCACGGCAACCAAACAATTATAAAAATTATTAATTTTTGAAAAAATTAAAATTTAAAGTTTGCAGTAGCCTCCTTTTAACTTCACATGGTATGAAAGTGTCAGAATTTCAAGGAGTAAATGATCATAATGCCAGGAATATCAATGAAACTTAGCTGAATTTCAAAATTTATTTATTTGTATAATAATTTAATTAATAATTAAAGACTCAAAATAAAATAAAACGTAAAAGTTATTCGTTTATAAATAAAACTAGGATTTATGACTGAAAAAAATTCAGTGAAAAGTTATTAGAAGCCAGGAATATCTAGGAAACTCAAATAAAATTCAAAATTAATTGTTTGCAAGTAATCTTAAATTTGAAAGATTATAATAAAATTTTTAAGTTATTCGTTTTCAAGTAAAATTGAGAATTAAAAAAAGCCACGGAAATTTGTTATAAAGCCTGGATTACCAGTGAAATTGAAATAAAATTTAGTTATTTCCAAATAAATTTAAATTTAAAATGGCACTGTCCTTTAAGTAAAAATTAGATTTTAAACATATTCAAGGAAAAAAAGTTTATAAAGCCAGAAATTTTAAATAAAATTCAAAATTTGGTTATTTGCAAGTATATTGAAATGTAAGCTAAACTAAAACAAAATGAAATTTAAAATTTCAGCGTTCGTTGGAAAAATTGAATTTAAAAACATAAAAATATATAATAAAAAGTGGTGTAAATCAAATTTATTACTGCAGAGGATCACTTGAAGACCTTCAACATAAGCCTAGGTGGATTCCTTATTTGTTCAATTCTATTCGCTCGGAGTATATTTCTTGGTTTTTTACTTGAATAATTTTTGACTTCCTTTGTTTTTTGTATGCAGCGGCATATTGCGCGCTACTTAATCATTGCTTAAATTTTGTATTTTATATTTAAATTTATTTTTTAATTTGTTTTAATTCCTAATTTTATTTTATTTGATTATATTTATGCTTTCCCAAAAGTGATGGTGTTTTTCCGTAATGTATTTTTAGTTTCACCGATAATAACACATATTTTGCTAGTCATAATCGTTCTCTTGGTCGTCATAGGTTCAGTGGGGAATCTGTAATATATTTCTATGTTTTTCAAAAAAATTTATGTTCCAGATATCATTAATACCTTTGCAAGTTGAACTCCGGAATTAGAGCTATTACACTTTAAATGACGAAAAGAATTAAACAATTTTCAGAAATTTGAAACATTAGTTTTTGTTCTTTTGCCATGTTTCTCCATAAACGTCGTCGCTCAATCATTTTTTTCGTGTAATATGTATATTGGCCATCTGACCATGAACAGCAAATTTGATGTTTCAAGGGGTCTTCTGCGTATAAGTTCCCTTCTAACAACATACGGAAAATTTGCTTTGCGAATGGCAGAATTTCAGGTCTTACACTACACGATGCAACTATCTTCATCGAATCAAACACACCAAAAAAGTGATTTCCGCCAAGTTTGCAGAAGTTCCCTTTTAAAATCAAACGTTTTATAACACGAAGATACGTGGCACAGACAAAAGGTTAATTTCTCATTTGCCGATGGCAATGATCGATTTGTACAAAAAAAAAATCGGTAATCTCCTCCATGTTACGCATAATTTCATAAGAATGGTCTGCTACTATACTCGTTCTAGTGTGAAATAACTTTTTCTCGAAAACAAAATGTGTTTAAAACGTAGAGTTAACATTATTTCTTACAATATAATAAAACTTTGGATGAAATTATTCAAAAGAATCCGTCAGAAATTGAGCAGATGAGCTTCAGCGAGCAAGAAAACATTCAGATCAATGTCAAAATAGTTTAAATCCTCCAAAGGGAAATCGTGTTAATTCTCAATTGAGGCGAACGTCGTGGAACCTACTATTGTGAACATTGTATTTTGGGTACTTTTCCGTTATACGTGAACCACTTAGCGCATTTTTTCCTTGGCAAATTTTCTTGGGGCGCTGAATTACCAGCTTGGCTCCAACTTCTTTCTTGACGATAACTGACGCGCGCTGTGTTTTTGGCGAACTGAAGCGTCAGGAGCCAGAATGAGCCAATTCGGCCGAAAATACATGGTATGCGTATAACGGAACACGGATGCTCTTCTAGGTATCAGCTAGTTATATGAAATATGAACTTCATGCTAGATGAAATCTAATTCCCATGAAACCTGTATGAAAACCGAATTAAATTTAAAATGAATTCCGATAATTTTAAATGAAATATTTTTCAGTGAATCTTAATATGTCATCCAAATGAAAGAAAATCTTTCTGAAAAATGTAAGCGATAAATTGATTTGCTAATAGATAGGTTGAAATTTGCTTTGATAGGTGAAAAAAGTCTTAAATTATATAAAGATAAGCAAAATGTAATTTGTTTAGATTATTTGTTTTGACGAATTTACGTTCTTTTCACAGTAGAATTATCAAGATTTAAAAAAAAAGTGAAAAAAAATTTAATGAAAACTTATAATAATTTGTAATTACATTGACATGAAAAGTTAATTGCCTTCCTTTAAATTATTGCATTTTATGAATCTATAGCTTTCGGAAAAATTGTTTTGACATACGCAGAAGTAAAATTCTAGAAGCTCTTTTTCAAAGTCCAAATTATAATCTGTATTAAAGACCCATAAACTAGGCAGTTCATTAATGTCTTAGATAAATTCAAAATTAGTTTAATTGCTTCTCTCTGACAGAAAAACATTTAAAAACAATCATTACGACTCAATTTATGCAACTAATTTTAAAAGTTGTACTTCAAAAAAAATCCCACCAAAAATTCTTATTTTTATCCAACCAATATTTTATTAAATGAATTTCAGTGTATGTAATATGACAAAATAATTTATAAATCACACTCCTTATTTTAAAATAATATATATATATATATATATATATAATATACCAATGAGACAATATATTATACCAACAAATTAAAGGTATTCCACAAGGTGGACCAGCAAGTAATGCTCTAGATAATTTATATTTACACTATTATAAAAAAGAAATTAATTACACTAATTCTTATATCATGTATAGGTATATTGATGATTTATTAATATGTTCAAAAGTAAAAGAATACACAACATATTTATTTTTATCAAGAGTATTTGATTTCAATTCAAACTAATGAATGTATTTCTTCTGCAGATTTTCTAGATCTTGAAATTAAAATAGTTGATAATAAATTAATCACTGAGATTTATGATAAAAGAAACACTTTTCAGTTTAATATAAATAGGCTTCCTTTTTGGAACAGCAATATCAGTATTCAAATTTATAGAAACATCGTCCTGAATTTTATTCATAGAAATAATATTTTAATCACAGACAGATTAAAACAGAGATCATATATTGATACATTTATTGGAAATGCTTTGAGATATGGATTTCCTATTAATTCACTGTTTGCTTATGTTAATAAAAAATTTTGAACACCTTTAAATTAATAGTCTTCTTGATAGATTTATTTTGAAGTGCTCATATTTATGGAATTCACAAAGGTTTTAGTATTTCACTACATAGGTAGATGGCGCCACTAGATTTAGAATAAGATTGCATCATTTAATTTAAAGTATATTTCCATATTAATATATATTATTATAATTAGTTTAAATTAAATTTATAACTTAATTTTATTTTTATTGATGTTTAGTATTGTATCTATAACCTAATTTAGTAATAATATTTTCACTTTAAATGCGGAACTATATTGTGTAGAAAGCTAATGTCATTGCAATAGCTAAGACTATGAATTGGTAAGAAATTAGTTATATTTTCTCGTTTCTTATCTTGAAATATTTTTAGATTTACTCCCATACTATTTCTTTTTTCCAACAATTGCCTTTAGCAGAGGGTTGGCGCCTTTAAATTCGGATTAATGCGACATATCGTTTCGAAGGCTGATAAGCATTTGATTGTTGGAATTCCAATTTCTGGGTTGTCTTTTTCATAGTAATAATATTCTAACTAGTATTAATACATTAGTTTATAATCTATCTTTTTGTATTTCACTGTATGATTATTAATAAGGCAACATTATTTTATTTTTAATTTTAATTATTAGTTTAATAAGATGCTTATATAGAAAATATTGCTTGAATTTTGATTGTTTGGAAAATAATTAGCTACATATATATATATATATATATATATATATATATATGTCAAAAAAACTGGTTAGTATGAAACACAGCCAGTAATATTAACCACGGTTACTTTTAGTAATAGCCGTAACACATGCACACGCATATATAAGAGAGAGAAACACAAGAGATGACGCATGAAGTGAAAATCTGAAATGGATAAATTATAAACCTAACTCAAATATGTTTTCTTAAAAATGAAACTTTTCAAAGTGCTTTGAAGACAGTAATTTTTTTTCTTCTTATCTGTCATTTTCTTAAAAGCGACAAGACATTGCTGTCATTTCATCGTTGTGAATCACTATAATGCCGAATAAGACAACTGTCAAACAAGTTTAATATTACGAAAGACACAGCTTTTAAAATTCTTAGGATAGTAAAAAAAAGAACCTCGCATTTCTTTACTATCCTTCCGAATTTTGTTCTTAAGACAAGATTAAAAGGTCTTATGAATTGTTCACTCTATAACAATATATGAAAAAGTAAGTAGATATTCGTGATTAAATCCAGTAGATGTTAAAAAGTAATTTTGTTGATAACTAACTTGAAATATTTTATGGAATGCAATTCCACCATACTTGATTAGAATTTAGTTGTATAATCATATATTTAGGACATGCTAATTCATTAATACACAAAAGTAAGCATGTTAAATACAGCTTCTGTAGACATCTGTGAACTAAGGTCAAGTAATAAAAATTTTCTGCGTTTGATTATGATTAAAAGAATTTAAATTTTCATAATAGAAGCATAAAACCTTTCAACAAATAATTTCCTTTTAAATCTGAAAAGGAAATTAATACCTAATCTA
>BGPR01000294.1:746366-794898 GCA_013235015.1 Araneus ventricosus
GCTAGTTTTACAGAATGGTAAATCTGGTTTTCTTCTTCTTTATTCTCTCTCATAAATATTCGAGCCATGTAAAATCTTATTTGGGGTATATCCATAATTTCATTAAATCTGGCAGGCCCTTTATTTTATTCTTGCAGAAGGAGTCCCTTAGCTACGGCCTTTTAAGTTTAACTTCTATTCTGAAATCTCTTCTAAAACTTCTATTTAAATTTATCCCAAAAAAAATTTATAAGAAGGAAGTATGCCCAACAGACATGCTTAAATAGCTCTGAGGTTTCAAATTCGTTAATGTGATAAAGATTTAATCATGATAAATAAATGTGGATAAGAGAGTGCCTTTCGGATAATAAATAAATTAAGGTATATTTAAATTTATCTCCAAATATAGCAGAATTAATTTTCAATCAAACAGTGCTTTTAAAGTTACATTTTTTCGGAATGTAGAGTCGAAGGATTGGAAGAGTAAGTTACATAATGAACGTAACAAATAAATGCAGTTTTTAATAAAATGTTTGCCTGTAATTTAACCTGTTTTATCATGGTTATTAATCTCACTTTTTAATGAAAAGTAAACTATTATTACAGTAAAGTAAAATCTTAATAAAAATATATAAAGATGTCAATATTCTCATAAAGAAAACAATCATCTTTTCCATGTAATGAAAGTATTTCCTAAACTAGACTTTAAATTTCTTCGCATTATTACAAACATATTGTTCCTCATTCGAGTCCTGTCTTATTTATTATAAAAAAATAAATTTTACCAGTTGTGTATCTACTGAGGTACATGTGAGACTACGCTTGTCTACCATTTTTAACATACCTATTAATTGCTTACTTTTATGAATTGAAAAAGATGACGAAGTTTATTCTAAATTTCAAAAGATTTTTTTATTCAGGTGTCATTTATGAGGATCATTTAGGTGTTTTATTCTGTCAAATATTTTCATTTTATTCAAATTTTATCAAGTTAGTGACAAAGTTTGATATCCTCTTCACAATCATATTTGACATAGAAATGCACGTCCCATGCGTACATTGCATGTCAATTACTCATTTCTCCACTGTTACAAAGTTCTAGATTCATGTCCATAGTGAGAGGGAGAACTCAGTATAAGTCAGTAATCAGAGATTAGTGTATGCTCGAGATTTTATAATCTTCCATTTATTTATCTCCACTATGCCTTGAAGTCAAAATATTTTATACTTCTGTCATGACAGTGGATGGCTGAAAAATGAATCGGAAGAAGAATAATTATTCATCTTCTGGCATGGCTCTAAACATAATTATTCAAAACTAGTATAGATCTGTCTTTGACAAGAGACATAGATATTGCGGAGGACATTGGATTCACATCCTTTAGTTATATCTCTGATTATTTTCAATAGAAACTGTAGATTACAGATGGAGGAATTGGGCAAATTCCTGTCAGATTAGGTTCATTGTTTGGTTAACCTGTAGATTTCCGGCAGAACGAACAGATTATGGAGACAATTCTCCTGAAATAACTCAACAGGAACTCCTCATTTGGATTAACTTCCCATTTGATGCTGGCTCTCTAGTCACTGAACCTTAATAGTGATCAAGCATTTTCCTACTGGGACTATTGCCTAGTAGGACTTGAACATAAAAGACGAGGAGGTTTATTAAATTCACCGCATTATCTTTTTGTACGCATCCTGTAAGGAAAACAAAATGAAGTGGCAAATTCGATAAGTTTACTAATATAAAGACACTTATGTATTGAATCATTCAAAAATATACTTAAAAGTGATGTAAATTCCTCTACATATTTATATATATTGCAAAAACTTACATAAGATGCTAATTAAGTTTTGGACAAAACATATAATACATTAGCTTAAACAACAGTTGGACAGTTACCTATTTACTCTTCTATCTGATTTCTTTCTTTCTGGTAGTGAGGAACAAAAAAAGGATATCTCTCTGATTCTATCATTAAGTGAAAACAAAATGAAATAAGAAGGAAGGACATATAATAAAATGAAAAAAGAAAAAAAAAGAAAAGAGAAAAAAAGTAAAAAAAAAGGTAACTGCAATCATCACAAGGTTCAATTAGAGCGCTTCACGGGAGGTGGTTTTCTCTCTGAAATTACAGTCTTGTTTTTCTTTGTTTTTTATTCTTTTTATCCTTTGAGGAAAAGAGATAGTTTTGTGAGTGAATTGGAAACAAAAGATAAATCTTTTACTATGAAATATATTTGGATGTATTTCTCATCACTCATCTTTTTGTGCTCATTGTCTCCTTACAGGGATTCGCCATAGGGACTTATTATCCAAGATACGTAGCTTAGTTTTAACAAAAATGAAAGTGACTCCATAACAAACGGCAGTATCAAGCAGACCTTGAAAATTTTTGCATAACTTTTGACAATATCATAAGAACTTAAATGCTTTTGAATATTTTATGCATCTATTATCATGTAACACTTTCAAACGCATATCTTGCAGTTTATTTAGGACTTCTTTGTCTAGATTTCTCTCATAAATACATTAGAATTTAGTTAAACAAAATTAGAAACTTTTGATCAATCAATTTTAATAAACTTTGTAAAATTTATTTTATCAGTTGAAATCTGAAAACAGATTGAGTTAAAACCATTTTAAAACTTGTCATTTAAATATAAAAACTATTCACAGGAAAGAGTGATCATACTATTTTATTAAACTGTCAGTTTAACAACATATATTCCGCTAATTCATATGCATTTATGTTCTCGACGTGTTTCTTTTTTATTATTATGTATTAAACCACTAAACACTATATAGAAGAATAAGACGCCATTTAACATTTATTGCCTTTAAATTCGTCTTTTCTAGATTAAAATATTGTAAAAAATACCATATCTAGGTCAACGTATTCATACTGCGTTCAAGCTACATTTTCAAATATCAGCTCAGATAACAGTATAAAGTGTGATTAAGGAACAAAATGCGTTTTTTTAAAACTATAATAAATGTTTGTATTAAAGATGATAAGATATTATAATTATATAAGATTATGATTATATATAAGATGCATGTATGCACTTACTCTCTAAATGGACTTAAATATTTTGATAATATAAAAATTATTTAATAACTCATTCAATTACTTATTTAACGACTGCAACGAAATAATTTTATATATATATATATATATATATATATATATATGGGTGATATATATATATATTCCAGCAATCTTGTTTCACCAAACTGGATAAGGTCAGATGGTCGTGTTGACATTAGTTTCTTTGATATTGCACATGTCTCTTAACTGAACATTTTTTGTTGCTCACTGACGTCAACTCGACGGTTATCTGAGCTGGCATGTAATATCGGCAGCAGATTGATCTCCCATAGGTCGGTTGAGAAAATTTAAATTGGTTTCTTTAAGCAGAGAAAACAGCGAAATTCGTCAAAAGATAACCGGTACTACGGTGAAAACATGGTAGTGATGTGTTGCGGATGAATTGCGGAAAATTTAGAAGGAACCGACGTTCGTGATGAGAGGACGGGACGCAAGTCTTCCAACGAGAGATCATTAGTCGGAGTTCTGAAAGCTTCCGGAGCGAGTTATAAATGGACGTCCTCAGTCAACCGAAAGTCCGACATAGCGGTGGAATCATATTTTCCTTGAATTGAAAGAACTGGGTATGCTAATATACCAGAAAAGGAGGACCTTTAAACAGTCCCATCTCATCACTCCCAGCAACGTTCTTCAGAGGGAATCAAACGTGTCTACGCGTGCCGTGATCAAACTTCGGCGATTTGAAAATAACCAGGTTTGTACATAACTTTTTGTAATAAATTCATTTTGCCTCTACTGTCTTTTATGGTCCATCGAGATGAAGCGACTTATGTAGGGTCAATAGAATATGTATATGTTTCTTTCATCTCTGACATACATTTTGTTTCACTGCAGTTTTTTTTTCACCATTTATAGAAGATTCATAATTTAATTTCAGCATTTTAAGGTTTTTTTCTATAGAGCGACTGTGAATAATAATTATGGGCATACATTTTCTAGAGCTAATTAGTTTCATTACTTCACTTATAACGTTTTGGAAAGAATAATTTATATAAATAATTTTCATTTAAATTCAAAACAGTAGTAACATTTTTAGCATTATTGTGAAAAATGGATTTAATTTTATAAAATATTCATTTCGAGTTTTGGATTGTATTTCTTTAAGGTATCAGACACGTTCAGACATTTTTATGTTATATGTATATTATGTTTTTTGATTGAACTGTTATAATAGAGTATTATTTTTTGGTATAAATTATTATGAATTTTCAAAAACCTCAATTTGTTTTTTAGGAAAAAATTTCAAAACTTCAAACATGCTAGAGTCAAGCTTTTATAATAATTCAATAAAACTAATCTAAAATAAACTACATACTATGGACTAGTGCTTGTACTAGAATCTCTATCTCTGGATAAATAAAATTTTAGAGCTAATCAGCAATCATTATAAGATTTTCAAATTTTTGTTTCATCATTTTCAAATAAAAAGGACAATTTAAAATATTAGTTTCAATATACATTATTCTAGTACATTTACTGAAACATTTGAAGAAAGTGTTCACAAAATTTCAAAACAATCGAATAATAATATCTTGGGTTATCATGTTTGGAGTGTGAAAATTATGCAAATCTAGTTTTGAAAAAATCAAATTTTAGTTTTGTCACATAATTAAAGTTTCTAAATATTAAAAAAATCCTAAAAATATACTAACATCACATATTGAAAAAATAAGTTTGAATTTTTGACAGGTTTCTGTCCTTAAATAACTTGAGTTGATTAAGACGCCACTTCCGTTTTCGTTTGTTATAAAACAATTAATATCTCATCTTCTAATTAAGTATCGACAAAGTAAATATTTTCCAGAAATGTAAATGAATGAACTATCAAAACATCAAAAAAAATAAAAGTGGGAATTTTGGCTGAAAATCGACTTTTAACGTAATTGGATTAAATCGGGTTTAATATAACATAGGAAACAAATTCAAATTATTTTAAATAATCCGTAAGATAAACATTATACTTTATTTTGCCTTGTGCATTATTATTGCGTTTATTTATTATTATTAAAAATAAAATTACTCTTTCTGTTGTCTTGTATACCTCGTGTAATTATTGCAAAATGAAAAGTAGATCTTTAGTCATGGTTTGAAATTTCTCAATCAAACCCACATCTTCGAAAGAGTCATAAAATCAATCTTCAAATAGGTACATTAATTTTCAACTATCTCTATTACACGATTATATAAAGTCATTACGTTTATGTGGTGATTATTTAAAATAATTGTCTAATGAGTTTAAATAATCATAAAGTGATTTTCAATAGAGCTTTAGAATCAGTGAGAGATTTCTATATTTGAAACTTGAAGATATCCATTACAAAACAAAAAATAAAGTGGTTGTGCTAATGTTTTCCGTTTGAAGATGGAGAAGATCATTCCCTATATTTAATGAGAAATAAAAGCACTTTGAGCGAAACGGTTAACAAATTCCGTATCGTACTATTCTTTGGACTCGACTTATCCTTCTAATCTGATTAATTGCCTTTCTTACTTTCGACGATTCACATGCTGTTAGCTTTCTATCTTAAGTATGTAATTCAGTTTTGATATTCGTTAAAAAATATATATAATAATAGATTTATAATGGATTATTAATTTATAAGGATTTTTAAAGGTAAAATAATTCTGTTTTTCATTTGAAATACATGATGAACTTACTCCAAATGAAGTGATGCACAAATTTTTGAAGCTGCATTCTACTAACAGTTCTATACCACGTAATATGTAGAATTCCTTAACACATCCAGTCTCCGTATTTTCTACTGTCAGGTGGTGCATATGGATCCATTAGCGCTTTCAGTATCTCTCTGCTCAAATTACTGTGAATTAGTCTACGCATCTATATTTCTATTTAAAACTAAAAAGACGCAACGATCTGCAATCATATTGATTCATTGTTTTAGGATATTGATATATCTCATAAAGTTTTCATATATCCTATGGAGTCTTATTGTACAAAGGTTTCCATAATAAATACTGCTACACTGATCCTTCGAGTGCCATATTCATATGCCACCTAACTAGCTTTCGTTTAGATGACAATCAACCTCATTTCTGCCTCATGTGAATGAGACGTAATTTATCGCAAATCTCTTAAGGCACAGCTTCCTAGTCTGCCTCCTCAAGTTCTTTCAAGCCCCGCCTATTCCTTCCACTGCCTGGGTTTTGTCTGCTTTTAAGCCTCAGACGCTTCGCGTGCTGGGAACTCTGCATTATCTGCTTGCTCATCCTCTTCCTCAAACAGCCTCTTTTTGTTAGAGGTCGCGTTGTTAATATCTCTCGGTTGCTCATGGAAGGAAGCATTGCATGTGGGAGGTGGCGGGATAAGATGTCCAGCTAGTCGATCACATTATCCTGCTTCTAAAGGGTTACCGGAGCACGGGTAGAATAATTTTAGATATGACAGTGTTTCAGCAGAGTGTATGATGTAGGAGGAGATACGAGCCGATCGGTGTCTCGCAATATATGTTCAACACTCCCGAAGAATATTTCAGGAGTACATTACTAGCAAGCTGAATTTATGCGTGCGGATTGCCTAGGAAGATATTTATCAGTTGTTTCAAATTCGTTAGTCGAAAGCATAAAAACGAGCTTAATTAAGCTTTTCGTACGCATTAAGAGTCCCACATAGTACTTTTATATTTAATAAGTATTTTATAAGGCTATTAAATTCTTATATTCTGTGAGTTACATTTAATTACCTTCAAATGTAACTCAATCAGCTACTATTGATCATTCGAATCTGGGTTTTAAAATCTTTCTTTTAAAACGCAAGATAAAAAATGAATCTGATAATAATTTGATTTAGTAAATTAAAAATAGCTGCATGATTTGGAAATTAATAGACCATTGTCATCGTCTATTTTATATTGGTGTCTAAATGTCCTTTGGGATGACTAGCTCAGATTAGTACCTATTTTCATATTGGATATTAGAATTCAGATTATTATACATGCATATTTCATTTATTTCGTCATTATAAATTCTGTCGGTTTGAATTTCGCAAAGAAATCAGGAAGATGCTGACGTTTCAGATATATTTTATTGCAAGCATTTAGTTATGAATTATTATTTACATTATAATCATTTTAAATCATAATGATTTGACTCTTTGTACTGCAATTGTAAAATTACATAACGCTCTAGATGAACTTTTAATTTTCCTAACATGTTTATTTAAGTTATTAAAATCTATCTCAATGCAACATACAAATCCTTTAAATATAATAAGTTCAATTTTCTTTTTACTTATCGATTCAGAGTTTGCATTTTAAGTTTAATTTTCAACAAAGGACTTCCATGCTGTGTAAAGCATGGTTATACTATTGCCAATTTAATACGTATTAATAAAGTATGACGCACTTTAAAAAAATCAATTTAATTTTTACATAAATAGCAGAGAAAGCATTCTGAAATATAAGTAATAGTTCTTCTTATTTTACACTACAAAATTAATGAAACATATAAAAAAATTTGATAGGCCAAAATCGCTTAAATGATGATTTTGGCATTCAGTAATTTAAGATGTTGAATTTGGAGAGTAACCCTTAGAAGAGATGTTATTCTCAAAAGAATCAAGTCATTCCTTAAAAAATCCTTACACCCTATATTTTGAATTGCATTCGGTTGAATTTTGTATAGATTGTCTAATCCAGTGTACCTTGAGTTTTATTTAGCATATTTCCGAATGTGTGGTACCATTCTAGTTGCATCTCTCAGTTATTTAAGTTATATAAAGACGAAACTAAAAAATAATTACTATTAGATTTCAATTTATATGTCAGGAATTGATTGATTGAGGAAAAAAGATAAACTTTGAAATTTAATCTAGCAATCCAGTATATGTTGAAAAAAAAATATATTCTACATAGATTTTCTTAATAATAATATATCATATATATATAATAACAAACAAATGGGAATGCGATGCATTTACTTTGTTTACAGAGATCTAAAATTCTGTATGAGCATAATATTTTAATTTGTAAGTATTTTTTCTATACAATAAAGCAGCAGATTGAAGAAAAAGAAGTCAAAGTCTAATCACTAGAAAAATAAATATTTACGGCCCACTGGTTTGAGAAAATTATTACGTCTGTCGTAATATAGAAGTATTATAAAACCATATATATAATTATAGTTACAAAACTAAATTATTACTGATTACTCATATAGTGGTGATAATAATATTATTTCCAAAATCAAGTCTTCATTTAATTATATAAAAATAGAAATAAGAACGACGAATAATTTGATTATTCTGACTTAACCTATCTATATCATATTTAGTTCATTTAACTTATTTGAAATATCGATCGATGAAAGATCCATCACGGACAAGGAATACAAGAAATATGAAAGCAGAGGGACAAACCATTAAATGATGGTAAGGCTAGACTTTCAAAAAGAATAAAATTATATAATAAAGAGAAGTAATTAGTACTTCAGGATCCGAGATGATTAAAATCAATTTATATCTAATATGTAACCCTTTTCTTCAACTAATCTTGCATATTTCAAACATTATTTATAGAATAATTCAATTTGCTGTTTTCTTTTATTTTTCTAGTATGTGTACACATCTGTTTATTTACAAAAATGAACATTTTTAATTGAATAAGTAGTTATTATGCATGAACCAAAATAATAATAAAAGTTTTCTAACACTCATTTGTATAAACACCCATGGAGGTAACTGAATTTTACTTATTTCCTCAACATATAAATATTTTATTTTTAAACTATTCACTAATAATCCACTGGAGTTGTGCCATTAATGAGGCATTTTGCTGTCATCGGAGGATGGAATTGTTAGTTTTTCATGTCTAAGGAGATCTATGAGTTGTAATGACAACTTCTTAAATTCAAAACAGTGTAACATTTTTTAGCATTATTGTGAAAAAATGGATTTAATTTTATGAAATATTGCATTTCGAGTTTTGGATTGTATTTCTTTAAGGTATCCGAACACGTTCGGAGCAATTTTTTTAAAAATTGTTATATAGAAACACCATATTATGTTTTTAGATTTGAACTTTATAAAGATTAATAATAGAGTATTATTTTTGAGTATAAATTATTATGAATTTTCAAAAAACCTCAATTTGTGCTGTTTTTTAGGAAAAAATTTTCAAAAACTTCAAACATGCTAGAGGTCAAGCTTTTATAATAATTCAAATAAAACTAATGCTAAAATAAACTACATACTATGGACTAGTGCTTGTACTAGAATCTTAACATTCTCTGGATAAATAAAAATTTTAGAGCTAATCGAACAATCATTATAAGATTTTCAGCAAATTTTTTATGTCATTTTTCAAATAAAAGACCGTAATTTAAAAATATTGTTTCAATATACATTATTCTAGTACATTTACTAGAGAAACATTTGAAGAAAGTGTTCACAAAATTTCAAAACAATCGAATAATAATATCTTGAGTTATCATGTTTGAAGTGTGAAAATTATGCATAAAATCTAGTTTTGAGAAAAATCAAATTTTAGTTTTGTCACGCGCTTAAATTAAGTTTCTAAATATTAAAAAAAATCCTAAAAATATACTAACATCACATTAACTTGAAAAAATGCAGTTGAATTTTTGACAGGTTTCTGTCCCTTAAATGACAACTTACGGTTAATTAAACGCCCACTTCCGGTTTTCGGTTTGTTATAAAACAATTAATATCTCATCTTCTAATTAACGTATCGACAAAAGTAAATATGTTTCAGAAAGGTAAATGAATGAACTATCCAAAACATCAAAAATAAAAAAGTGGGAATTTTGGCCGAAAATCGACTTTTAAACGTATTCGGATTAAATCGACGGTTTAAATATAACATAGGAAACAAATTCAAATTATTTTAAATATATCCGATAAGAACATATACTTTTATTTGCGTTACTTTATCATTATTACTTTATTGCGTTTATTTATTATTAGTAAGAATTACATAAAAAATTACTCGTTTCTGTTGTCTTATACCACATCGACACTGTGAATTATTGCAAAATGAAAACTGATCTTTGATCATTGAGTTTGAAATTTCTCAATCAAACCACATATTCGAAAGAGTCACTACCGAAAAATCTTGCATAAATGGTCATTAAATTTTCAACTATCTCTATTACACGAAGATTTATAGTAAAGTATTACGATATGTGGTGATTATATTGAAAATAATTGTCTAATGAGTTTAAATAATCATAAATGATTTTGCAATAGAGCTTTAGAATCTGAGAGATTTCTATATTTGAAACCTTAAGATATGGATTACTTGTAAAACAGAAAAAAACATGAAGTGGTTGTGGTAATTGTTTTCCGTTTGAAGATGGTAGAAAGATTCATTCCTATATTTAATGAGAAAATAAAGCACTTTGACAGCGAAAACGGTTTCAAAAATTCCGTAATCGTACTATTCTTTAACGACTCGACTTATCCTTCAACTACTGAGTTAATTGCCTTTCATTCGATTTCGACGATTCACATGCTGTTAGCTTTCTATCTTAAGTATGTAATTCAGTTTTGATATTCGTTAAAGGAATAATTATAATATAATAAGAATTTATAATGGATTATTAATTATATAATAAGGATTTTAAGGTAAAATAATTCTCTGTTTTAACCGCGTACACAATGACATGATGGAACTTTACTCCAAATGAATCGTGATAGCACAAAATTGCACAGGGGCATTCTGCAACCTATAACAGTTCTATGCCACGTAATATTGATAAATTAACCTGTAAAATCCACCGTATTTCTACTGTCAAGTGGTGCATAATGGGGTCCATTAGCCTTCAGTATCTCTCTTGCACAAATTACATAATTGGAAACTATACACGTCTTACTGGACAGCTACTATATTTCTATTTGAAAACAAAAAAGGAACCAAACGATTCAACCTGCAATATTGTTCATTTTGAGTAATATGACTCATAATCTCATAAAGTTTTCGCATATAATCTATGATAGTCTTATTGTACAAAATTTCATAATAAAACGCTACCAACTTGGATCCTTCAGTTGCATAAAATTTCATTATAACACCCCTAACTAGCTTTCGTTTAAGGATGACAATCAACCTCATTTTCTTGCCTCATTGTGAAAATAGACGTAATTGTCACCAAATCTCTTTAAGACAGCTTCCTAGATGCCTCCCTCATTACGTTTCAAGCCCACGCCGCCACTATCCTTCCACTGCTGAGTTTTCTGCCTTTCAAGCCTCAGACGCTTCGCGTGCTGGGAGCTTTCTGCACTTAATCCTGCTCTGCCCATCATCCTCTTCCTCCGAAACAGCCTCTTTTGTTAAGGTCACGCATTGTTAATTATCTTCCATCGGTTGTATGGGAAAGGCTAAAGACATTATGTGGGAGGTGGCGCAGGATCAAAGATGTCAGCTTCGATCATTTATCACCTGCTTCTAAAAGGGTTCGGAACACGGGTGGGAATAATTTATAGTCTTGTACAGTGTTTCAGAAGTGACTTAGGAGAGAGATATTCTGATGCTGGTGGTAGTCTTCGCAATATATGGGGCTAACACTCCCGAAAGGGAAATTTCGGAGTGCATTACTAGGCAGCTAAAGTTTACAAAATGCTGAGTTGCCTAGGAGATATTTATCAGTTGGGTACTAAATTCGTTAGCTGAAAGCATAAAACGGGCTTATAATGCTTTCTGTATTGCATTAAAAGTCCACATAGTAACCTTTATTTATTTAATAAAGTATTTATAAGGTTATTTAATAAATTCTCTAGTATATTCTAGATTGAGTTACATTTAGAGTATCACTTTTAAATGTAACTCAATCCTTTATATTTGATCCATTCGAATCTGGAGTTTTAAATCATTTCTTTTAAAAGGCAAGTTAAAAATGTAATCCTTTAATTTGTTGTAAATTAAAAAAATAGCTTTGCTGATTTGGAAATTAATAGACCATTGTCATCGGTCTATTTTATATTTAGTGTTTAGTCGCTTTAAGGATGACTGCTCGAATTTATGTGCCTATTTTCTTTTGGAGGAATATTAGAATTCAGTTATTAATATCCAGCATTATTTCCATTATAAGTCAGTATTATAATTCTGTCGGTTATTGAATGTTACATAAAAAAATAGGAAAATGTACGTTTCAGCATCTATTTTACAAGCATTTAGTTATAATTAATTATTTCATTATAATCATTTTATAATCATAATGATTACATAAGAAAACTTCCATCTTTAATACATAATTGTAACAATTACATATACGCTCGAAAAAACTTTAATTTCCTAACATGTTATTTAAGTTATTAAAAAAATCTTCTCAACAAACATACAAATCCTTTAAATATTAAGTTCAATTTTTCTTTTACTATCGATTCCAAGTTTGCATTTAAGTTTAATTTTCAACAAAGGACTTCCATGCTGTGTGAAAAGCATGGTTAACCCCATGCCTAGCTTTTAATACGTATTAATAAAGTATATGCACTTTAAAAAAGGAAATATTCCAATTGAATGTTTAACATAAATATGAGAGAAAGCATTCTACAAATAGTTCTTCTTATTTTCACCACCTACAAAAAATTAATAGAAACATATAAAAAAATATTGATAGGCCAAAATAACGCTTAAATGTGATATTTGGCATGCAAATTTTAAATTATGACAATTTGGAGAAGTAACCTTAAGAAGAGATGTTGATTACTTCAAAAGAATCGAGGCATTCCTTATAAAAATCATATACACCCTTCATTTTGAATTGCATTCGGTGTGAATTTTGTATAGATTGTCTAATCCGTGCACTTGAGTTTTATTTAGCTTTTCAAAGTGATGTGGCCTTAAATTTTTCTCGGTTACTCTCTCAGTTATTTAAGGGTTAATAAGGAACGAAACTAAAAAATAATTACTAATAGATTTCAATTTATATAGTCGGAATTGATGATTAATTGAAAAAAAGATAAACTTTTGAAATTTAATCTTAGCAATCCGTATTATGTTGAAAAAGCATATTCTACATAGATTTCTTAATAATAATATATATATATATATATATATAAACAAACAAATGGAAGCGGATGCATTTTACTTTGTTTACAGGAATCTAAAATTCTGATATAGCATAATATTTTAATTTGTAGAAGTATTTTCTATCAACTAGGCAGCAGATGAAGAAAAGAAAGATTCAAGAAATTAATTTTCCTTGCCTAGAAAAATAAATATGTTACGGCAACTGGTTGGAGGAAACATTATTAAACGGTCTGTTTCTCAAATTTATAGAAGATATTATAAAAATATATTATAAATTATATTACAAAAACTAAATTATTATAAAATTACTCATATAGATGCATGTTACGCAAATAAATATTATTTCCAAAAAAAAGTACCATAATATAAAAATAGAATAATACAGACGAATAATTTGTATTATTCTATTTTTAACTTTCTCGTATATCATATTTAGTTCTGTTTAACTTATTTGAAATATCAATCAGTGAAAGATATCACGACAAAATATCAGAAATATGAAGAACCATGAGGACAAACCATTAAATGATAGTATGGTACGTAGAACTTTAAAAAAGAATAAAATTATATAATCAAAGAGAAGAGGTACAGTAGCTTTCAAATCACGAGATAATTAAAAATCAATTATAGTCCGTAAATGTATCGCTTAATTTCAACTAACTGCATGCATTTAAAATTTTATTATTTATGAATAATTCAATTTGCTGTTTCTTTTATTTTCCTATCGTATGTGTTACACAGACTGTTTTATTTGCAATAAATAACATTTTTTAATTGAATAATAGTTTTATTTTATGCAGTGAATGTCCAAAAATAATAATAAAGTGTTTCTTATCATTGTATAAACATGAGAGGTAACGAATTTTTACTTATTTTCCTCAAAGCATATAACATAATTTTATTTTTAAACTATCCTGCTAATAATCCACTGGAGAGTTGTACGCCATTTAATGAGGCATTTTGCTGTCTCGGAGGATGAATTACGTTGATTTTTCGTCGTGGGAATCTATGGGTGTCGAGATAAGTCTTTGTTAATGAAAGCGAAGTTCGGTGGAGACCTTAGCAATTCTGAATACGTTTCTCAGAAGACGAATACTTCTGATAGTTTCATTAATCAGGCTCGTCGAAGGAATACTTGGCAGAAATTCATTTCGAAACCGGAGTTTCACGCCTGGAATTCGATAAGTGATTTCTGGATTTCGTCTATCTTTCAGCTGTTGGGAAGAGTCAAAAAGTTTGCAACAAGTCTGAGAAAATCCACCAAGTTCGTGCATGGAGAATGTAATGAAAATCCTAGAAATACCTTGAAGTTAAATGTGTAATTGTATTTCAGAATGAGTGATGTGTATAATTTACTTTCTGATAGTTTTCTTAACTATAATTCTACTTGCATGAAATGCCAGCACTTTAAACAATCATTACGTTTATATTTAAATATCATGCAGCAGAACAAAAATAAATATTCCACTTTTCAGTTTATTATTATTTTAGTTCTTTATCTGTAAATAAGTTGCTTTATAGTGTTTTTCCTTATGTTCAAATTAACAACAAATTTGCCAGTATCAATTATCCTGATTAATTGGGGAAATACTAAGAGTTGAAAAATGATAAATGAAATATTTAGATTGAAAAACACATTTATTTCATAATAGTTGCGAATTTGTTTCCATAGAAAAAAACGGAAAAAACTTTTCGCGGAAATTTCACACAGATAACACGTTTATGATATTTTTTATTATGCTACAAATATAGCCATGAGAAGTGTTTCAGATGTTGATTTATTAACCATCTTATTTCACTCTTACGTCATACATATAATAATCAATTCTATTTTATTTTTAGAATTTCTTCGCACATCGATTGAACTGTTTAAGATTCGCGCACAATTTCAAACATAAAACGTGCTGATATTATTGCCAACAATAGCTTAACGCGTAAGCGAAAATTCACATTAACTCGTGTTGTAACTGAAATCCCATGTCATTTGTTAAACCTCGCTTTCAAATAACTGAATATGAAACCCCTCGAGCAATATACATCACGTTGATCACTCGTTGTGCGTGTAATGCTTCCCATCGTTATTCTTAAGTACACAGCATCAAACCGTTTCGATTCACGTTCATTATGATTACAATTTTATTGATACATAACTCTCTTGTACGTCGAATGGCTGGTTTACGTGAATCGCCGATTTTAGTGAAGATGTAATGGTGTGATGAAATGATTCCACTGGAACGCAATCTCATTTGGGAACCGTACGTGTTCACCGCACTGCGTCGGTTCATGCTCTGGTCCCAGAGGCCTCATTTTGGCGAGCGCTGATGCATCAAATTACCTCCAGTTTCAAGTTGCGAGCGCAAACAAAGTTTAAAGTATTATAATCATGAGAAGCAAAACCCGAAATAAGTTGGCATACCTGCAAGTTGGAATGAAAAACCTAAAGTTTACTTCCAGAAAAGGCTAGAGGAATGTAAAAAATTTCGTACATTTCACACCTGAAGTATGTCTCGTTTATACGGATATGTTTCTACTGAGCTGCGTAAAGCAGTGAAGGCTTTACTTCATAATTTAACACAGAATGGAGAAATTGCTTCAAAGCTTCAGACCTTTAGAAATAAACCTAAAATATTTTAGACCATCATTTATGACGAGTTTTCAAGTATAAATAAAAAAAAAAATGTTTGTTGTGTTTTCAAGGCAGAGAGATTGATCAACTATCCTAACATATAATTTTGGAATATAGTTACATGATATACATTTATCATCGGGAAAGTTACTTTTCTTTCTTTAATGAAGACATCATTTCATTTTTTAAAAGTAAGTAATTTTTAAAAAATGAAAAGTTGAATTTTGAACTAAAATGAAATGCAAATAATGATAAAAAAATATGAATATTTTAAGCATCAAACACTTTAACTTATTTTTATTTTTCAAATGAAACTACGCTGAAAGAAAAGAAAATGAATCTTCTGAATGTAAGAAGATGGAAATTGCATTCATTGAAAAATCACTATTTATGCAAATTAAATTCATAAAATCTTTCTGTTTTCATGCCATATAATTTGCATGCCAAACGAAATCAAAGATACTAAAAACCTTTCCAACAAAAAAAATATACCCCAAAAACGAGAAGTTTCATTTTTTGGAAAACGAAGTAAGGTTTTTTTTGCTATGTTTAAAATAAAATAACAAAAATTAAGATAAATTAGCCCAAGAGTTTGTTCAAAATGGGAAGTTAGTGCAACTAACTAATGTAAAATTAGGAATAAGGAAAAATTCTCTCAAAAATTAAAAAGAAATAGTTATTAAAAATGATTTCTTAAATCAGTAAATAAATTAATTGTGATATAAATAACAGATACAGAAAATTAAATTTCAGATGAATTTGAAGAATTTATTGTCGCTTTTAAAGTTATAATTTTTCTTGGTTAATTAATGCCTTCCCATAAAAATGAGAGCTGAAAATGTAGGTACTGCAATTTTGGAAAAGGGATGTAAAGTAATTCAATTTTACAAGCACCAAAAATGAGATAAGATGTGGAGAGAATTATCCCTAGTGAAATAAATATATGTGTGCTTCTTTTCATTAAATTCTGCCTTTCCGAAAGTGCATGAATAATTCATGTTTTTAAAAGTCTTTTTATTTTCAAAATCCTAATATTCTTTTTTAAGTGCTCCAATTCTGCAAAGTAAAAAAAGAAAGAAAAAGTAAATAAGAAAAATTCGCGAAATGAATGTATGTTTGAAAAAAGATAAAGGCTATTTGTCTATATTTATTAAATAACTTGTAACAGATGTTTCTAAATAATTGAAAATTTTTGTTTTTCTAAAGTTTATTTGAACTACAGAGAACAAAATGATCAAACATTGAACTAAGTGCCTTAGGATTGAAAATAACCAAAAAATATCGTTTATGATGAATATATATGGAAGTTCATATAAGTAAATAATTTTGTTTGCTTGATTTAACAATTAATTGATAAAAAATTGCAAAATAATATCAATAGAAAATTTCTTCTAGTTTTCTACACTTCAAACACTAAGTCAAATTTCCTTCTAATTTCAATTCTGGCAATCGTCGAAGTTTAATTGACAAATTAAATTTTAAAACTTTGGATTGATTGCAGTTCAAGTGAGGTCCATGTAATAGAAAAGTTTTGGGACAAAATTGTTCCCACAAAAAATATCTAAATTCATATTATAATTTCAGGATCAGTTAAAGGTTCATTTTAAAAAGAAGTAAATTTTATTTTTCTCAACTGTATTAATGTAGTTCCCTTGAAAATTTGTAGCATTGAATCTAGACTATGTGGCACTAACCTTCTACGAAGCCAATTGATGGAAAAGGAAAAAGGGGAATGAAAACCCAAATCATCTCAAGATAAGAAAAGAAAGAAAATATCTTACTATTATACCTACATATCAAAGATTTATATATAATGGCGACATTATACAACATAACAATTCAACTTAACCCTAAGAAATTTCCGCATTTAATGGAAAAATATTATTTTTGATTTAAGAATTTTAATTACTATAAAACACTATAAGGAATATTAAATTTAAACAGTTCTAATAATATATATTAGGTATGTTCATAGATAAATAATAATTATTAATTATATGATTCAATAATAATCTTTAAAATAGTGGCGCCATCAACCTTTGAAAAAATTTACTAAAATCTTTTTGCTAAATATATCATAATATATAATTGCAACAAAGATAATTTCAGTAGAAATTTAATGGGAGAATAAAAAATATTTTAATTTATTTGTGTTAAATATTTCTTATTAAGTTAAGCATACATGAAATTTTTAAGACACCCATATCTCATAAAATTTTCAAGAAATGGACTAATATGAGACTGCTGGCTACTTTTGTCTGTAACTAAAATATTGCTTCTGTGAACATAATTTAATATTTTTTAATTATATTAAACGACTTATGCTACGATTCCAAAATGGTAACTTGTATTGAACTGAAACTTTATATTGAACTGAAAAGTGTTTCTTCTTTCATAAATCTTAGTGCTTAAATTATTATCTAGTATTTTTGTTTCAAGATAAAGAAAATCTGCTGAAGAAAAACCATAGTTAGTTTTTAGTAACATCAAGTATACTGGATAAAAATCAATTTGTGATTGTTATTATTGTTTGAATCGAGTACACTATCAACAATGGAAGACTAATAATATGATTAGTCTCCCACTGTAGTAAATATTACTAAATCATCAATGTATCTATCTATACATAATATAAGAATTATTGTTAATTTTTTTCTTTTTCAAAATAGTGTAAATATAAATTAGCCAGTGAATTATTAGTTGATCCGCCTTGTGGATTTCCTTTAATTTGTTGTTGCAATTTAATATCAAATCTAATATAATTTTCTTTTAATATTACTGTTATTAATGTTTTATATTTTTAATATTAATTACTTTATTTAAGCCAAAATCGTCATGAATTTGTAATGAAATTTTCACCATATCTTTAATGTCTATACTATTGAATAAATCTTGAAAATCATAAGTATGCACTGAAAAAATATTTTATATATTTAATACTGTTTATAACAACTATTATACAACAATTATTAATAACAACAGTATTATTATGTTCTTTTAATTGTTTTATAATCAAATGTAGGTTTTTTGTAAAATTTTACCTGTCTTCATTAAATAACTATAATTCCCATTCGTTGCACTTTCAAATTTCATTGGATTTTTATGAAATGTGTGTGTATGAACAATATGGGGATAGTTCACTTTCTCACAAAATAGATTAAATTTTTTATGAAAAGCTTTAATTCTATTATCTATTTTTCTCGTTCTGAAAATAGTTTCAATATATGCTTTATTATTTAGAATATGTTCTTTAAGAACTTTACAATAAAAATACCTACAAATGATAGCATAATTGATTGGGACTTAGTCAGCATAAACTATAACAGATTCCCTCTGCAGATCCTCTATCTGTGTTTTAATATTCTGGTATTAATTTCCTCATGTGTTTTAAAGTTGTGTCTATACACAAGTCACTCAATATTTTATGCTTTTACTCCTCAAATGCTTCTATTGACATGCTATATTTTATTGCCATTTTCAGAATAAAAATCTTTTTTGAATTCTGTTTTAATACTCCCATTACTATTAGAAATTATCAGTCTGTGTTTTGTTCCCTTATTCATTAATTCTCTTAATATACTATTTTTTACAATATTTAAGTCGCCTGTAATTAATTACATGTCCATGCTTTATATCTATATAATTGTTATATTCTTTACATTTGCAATGATCAATATTACTACTATTACTACTTTCTTTAAAATTATTGTAGTTAAATATTATTCTTCCAAGTTGCTTATTGTATTTAAAAGCCGTTGATTTTACTATTCTTAATAGGAAAATGAACATCATATTGTCTTTTATTTTATTATTGTCCTTTGACAATTTTAATTTTTTAAAGATAAATTTGTAAATATCACTAATTATATCCCAACCATGAGTATTAGGTAAACTATCGTTAAATAAATTTGTAATAACTTTTAATTCCTTTTTATTCATACCAAACATATATCGCTTAATATTTTTAATATTAAAATCATTGCCAAAGTTTAAACTTAATACTGAAAGATATATATATATATATATATATATACGTATATATATAGTGATTACGGAGCTACTGACAAACCCTCTTTCTCCTTTTCTTCTGTTTGGCAACAGCAATAACTGGTTTGGCGTTCATTCTCCTCGTGGTCACGGTAGCTTTTTCCTGACCTTGGTAAGCTTTTATCGCTTTTATTTTATTATTTTTTATGTATACGGCTGTTTTTATTTATTTTTTTCTAGGTCTTTTGTTTTCGGATTTTTTGTATTTGTATTCGGATTTTTTGTTTTTGATTCTTTTTAAATCTTCTTAAATGTATTTATTTTTTATTCAAGAATTCTTCCATTTTTATTTTTCTTGTGCTTTTAGAGGGGATGACGGCAATTTTTAACGGATTTCGTTTGTCATTAGCAGAAAAAAGCACAAATTAATATCAAGAGCGAGTTTCTCTTCCTGACGAGCGGCTCGCTATGATATTTTTCAATTTTATTTTGGTTTTTGTCTATTTTTGGTTTTTTGTCTATTTTTGGTTTTTGTCTATTTTTGCCATTTTGTCTTGACTGTTTTTGAGTTTTTGTCTTGTGTTTCTAAGTTTGTTTTAATATATATATAGGCTGAAAAATTTCATTTGTAAATAATCAATTTGGATACATATTCTAAACACCTCATCCTACAGGTTGATAAACACGTTCGACAACTTCTTTAATAACTTTTCCAATGACGAGAGGAAACGAGAGATCCACATAATGAAAAAGCGTGTGTAATTCTAGCTCATTTTGCATTTGGAATATGTATAAAAATGGAATTCAGTTTCTTCAATTTCTGCTAATTCAAAAACAAAGAGGGTTCGGATATAAATAAGTAATTAATTTAACACATCTTCAATACCTTTGAATAGCCTTTACAGGTGCTGAATTATAATCAAATAGAAATACGTTTCGTAAACTAATTGTCTTGACTCGAAATAGAAAGGTAAAAAAAATTGTTGATTATATAAAATGTTCGACAATATATTTATTTATCGAATTTCAGCACAAAATGCTGAAATGAATGAAAATGTAAGAAAATCGCTTCGATTTAAATCAATTCCTCTAAAATTTCTAAAAAATATGTTGACAGAATTTTTTAGTTATTATTATTGCTTCATGGTATCGATCGATTTTTCATAGAAGAATGTGGAAGATTTTTCAAGATATAATAGACACCTCAAAGGAGTTACACCAGTCCTGCCTCGGTAACAGGGGACCTTGAATAACCCTTCGTTATGACAGGAATCGGGAACTAAGGTCGTAGTCATAGTAGTAGTCGTCGGCCACGGCCCAAGCCTTCCCGTAGAAGGTAAACCCCGTCCTCGGAGTGGAGGTAACTCAGCCCCACAACATTACTCTACAACCAGGAGAAGTGAGACTCCTCTTACTTATCCGGTGACTTATTATCCACGTAATCCTGTGCTCTCATGAGGAGAGAGATACGATAGTTAATTGAATAGTAGAAAATTAAATTAACTATATACCGATTTTATTTGTGATTATACCTTTAGAACTTTACGAATAATACATATCTGAGCAATTAATACTGTAAAATTATATGAAATTTAATTAATTTGAATTAATTTTATAATCTTAGCAATTTAATTATTTCGGCTAATGATTTTATAATGTTTGAAAGTTAATTAATTTGAAATGAATTAGTTGGATAAATTCCGTCAACAAATAACTAACCAGAACTTAGGATTAAAGCTCAGCATCTTACATATCAAACTACCCCGTTCCACTACTCCTCAGATTTCCTAGTTAATTATTCTGAACTCCTGGGTGGTTCTCTGAGATCAAAAATGTCAGCCATCTCAATTTATCACGCCAGTGGCTGTCCGAAGACCCACAGGAAACAGACATTGATACTGATAGCTGGGCAAAGTTTCCAGACATGAATTATCGGTCAGAGGTACAAATTAGAGGTTAAGCGATCACACTAACATAATGATGAAGGGTAGAAGAAGGAGATGCTGGAGGATCGCACTTTCACGAGGCGTTTTGTCAAACTACTTGATGGAGCTCGACGCAGAAAGAAAAATGGCGTCTGACAAGAAGAAAAGACTTTGGAAGAAAAGTTCTTATTAATTAGCTCGAATTAACAGGTGTGTTGTGACATTTATGTCATGGTTCATAAATTTTATGAGAATAAAATAATAAGAAATTTTCAAAAATAAATGCATAGTCTGTACTTGAGATGGAATAATTTTGATAATCTTTTTTAATTATTGCAAGAACTTATTTTTACTCTCTAAATTTTTGAAGAGATTTCTGTGGACTTTGCATACCGTAATTTTGTAGGGAAAATAATAAAAATAATGGCGATAATAAGAATATAAAAATAGAATAAACATAACCTAAAATTCGAATATTTTTGATGTAAACAAGCAAGAATATTTTAGTCTTGAAATTGACTAGTTCGATTTATAATTTCTGCTCTATGTATTGACAATTAAAATTCTAAAATAAAACTGTTTTATTTGTTTCCTACGACACATAGCGACAATCAATCTAAGAAATTCAATTCAATGCCCTATTTTGCGGAAGAAACCTTTTTATAATTTATGTTTTATACGCAAATGTAATTTTGCTTAAAAGGCGATTACGAGAATTTATTTTTGTAGTTATTTTAAACAGCGATTGATTGACTTGAAAAATTTCGTATCAAATTTAACAGAAAACTTAGAATATCTGTAACACGAATATTTTTAAGGTTACTTAATTATCGACGTTTCTGAAGTACTGCTTTTCAAAGAATATTCAAGTGTCTTATAAAATTATTTAAAATATTCTAATGAACGTATTTGAAATACTAAGAATTAAATCTGGAAGGGAAAATTTATAATTAAATGAATAAATTGTGTTCTGGCCTCTTTTAAATTCTTAATCAAGTGGTGGCAGAATTTTGTGTTCTTAGATGCAAAATCGCGATTTGAAAAACGGTTATGCTCATACGTATAATGTCAAATTTAACGTCACATAGGATTCTGAAAATTAATTTTGAAGTATCAATATCTTTTAAAATATCTTCAATCACCTGCACAAGTTAATCAATTCAGTTACTAGGATGAGTAATACAACTGGATAACTATAAATCATATGTTTTCAGAACTTGCGCTTGAAATTTTTGTTAAGAAGGCGAAGTACACTATATGCCCAAAAGTATCCGGACACTTGCAGATTTTCATATTTTTTAGAATTTCTCCAGAATGATTTAACCGACTGCCTTTAAACTTCGGACATGTAAAGAATAGAAGATAACTCACATTTTACATTAAAGATTCGGTCTTGAGAGCAATTAGGGGACCATCTACAAACTGATTAAGACAAAACAGTTTTTGGCACACCCCGCTTCACAGAATATAGATAACAAGATGAAACTTTCAGAAATGGTAATGTATAATGTATATAATATTTACAGGAATTTTCGTAAACACAGCACAAATATTTGAAAAGATATAAAAGTTTTCTTAAAAAATCTCCAATTTTTCCACCTGTTTTTTGCTTATAACATGCATAGTTTTCTGTTATATTATACGAAACTTACAGAAAAGATGACAATATGTCAGAGAAGAATTTTGTAAAAATTTGGAAACGAATGTTTGAATATTGCAGGAATTATGAGCAGTTTTAGTAAATAATGTTTTACTGCGCATGCGCGAAACATAGTGTAATTTTTCTTTCACAACTTTAAAGCCAGATATATAGGGAAACTTATATAAAAACATTCAGTTCACTATCAATAGTATTCTGAAAGATATCGGCATTACAACGAGCAGAATTTTAGCTCCTGTCGAAGAGAAGCTAAAAGATGAGGGGTTGTACACAAATTGATATTTTTTAAACTTGCATCTTTAAATAATTATATTGAATTGTATAGTGGTTAGAATTTGCTGAATATCCATGAACACATCTATTATTCGTAACCAATAAAAAAATATATATGTAGAATTATTAAAATATTTTAAGAAAATAAGTTAATTAGATAAAAACTCGTTTCGCTATAAAAGAAATATATTTAAAAATATCGTTTGGCCGTAAAATAATTGTAATATGTAACTTGTTAATAATCATGTAAATAATATAAAGTAATAAAATTTTCGTTATTTATAGTGCCTAATTAGCTGGAATTTCAGTTATGCACGTAATTGATAAGTCTTCATGGGTATTCAGCAAATTCTAACCACTATACAATTCAATATAACTATTCAAAGATATAAGTTTAAAAAATATCAATTTGTGCACAACCCCTCATCTTTTAGCTTCTCTTCGACAGGAGCTAAAATTCTGCTCGTTGTAATGACGATATCTTTCTGAATACTAATGATATTGAACTGAATATTTTTATATAAGTAGCCCTATATATCTGGCTTTAAAGTTGTGAAAGAAAAATTACATTATGCCTCGCGCATGCGCAGTAAAACATTATTTACTATAACTGCTCACAATTCCTGCAATATTCAAACATTCGTTTCCAAATTTTTACAAAATTTGTTTCTAACATATTGTCATCTTTTCAGTAAGTTTCGTATAATATAACAGAAAACTCTGCATGTTATAAGCAAAAAACAGGTGGGAAAAATTGAGAGTTTTTAAGAAAACCTTTATATCTTCTCAAATATTTGTGCTGTGTTTACGAAAAGTCCTGTAAATATTATGTACATTATACATTACCATTTCTGAAAGTTTCATCTTGTTATCAGTATTCTGTGAAGCGGGGTGTGCCAAAAACGTTTTTGTCTTCATCAGTTTGTAGACGGTCCCCTAATTGCCCTCAGGACCAAATATCCCATGTAAAATGTGAGTTATTGTCTATTCTTTACATGTCCGAAGTTTAAAGGCAGTCAGTTAAACCACTGTGGAGAAATTCTAAAAAATGTGAAAATCTTCAAGTGTGCGGATACTTTTGGGCATATAGAGTATTCTTCGACGATCAGCTTATTTATTTTCGAAAATTATAAGAGTTGCTATAGATCGCCTAAAACAATTACCCATCTCCATCATACTGGAATCCAACACAAATAGCCATATATAATCGTAATTATATTTAGGCAATTTCATAGCTAATTGGTTGTTGCAATCATCCCCATTTTCATTTGGAAACCATTTGATAACAACTAGTTCCCTACTGTCACATTGGGAGAACCGTCATAAAAAATTGTATATAGTAATTAGTAATTTGAACTGTCCTTACATGATATACAAATTTCATGCCGCTGGCAATTCCAAAGAACGCCAGCAAATTCTATATTTAACAATTCGGCACTATTTGCATTGTTTCATAAGATAAAATTTTTAAAAAATGAATATTTTTTATCACAATTTCAAACTTTCCCATACGCAATTCAAACTTACCTATACAGAATTTGTTGACCAATAACTAAATAACCTTAAAATAAAATAATAATTATGAAGAAAATAAGAAAAAAGAATACATATAGCCACAAATTAACACACACGGTACAATACAACCAAATAAAAAAACCCATCTTAGCATATAAGGATGAGTATTTCCAATAAATATTTAAAACATAGGAAAAACACATAATATCAAAATAAAAATCAGTTTATGTATCATAAGCAGTCTTTAATTTAATTTGCTAAGAAGTACTTTTGGTACTCAATTCTAATGTCAGGATTTTTCTGTTTGCAACATTTTTTTTCAACTGTAATCCTTCTTGTATAAAGCGGATACATTTTTTAATTCTGAAAATATATTTAAAAAATTACAACAGTCACTGAAATTTTTTTATTATAAAGCAGGTATCGTTTTTTTTAATATTTGAAAGTTATTAAAAAGTATTTAATACAACGTTTAACTTTTTCTATTAAAAGATATTGTCATATATAATGCTATTATGTCATCCAAATAATATCATGAATGATATGGATAGCATACAGCTGTATTGAAAAAGAATTTAATTAATATTTCCTCCAAAAATAACTGGAAATTAATGAAGCCGTTAATAGATGACAATGGATGAAAAAAAAAGATTTCTTATTGAGTAATAATGAAACAGTATAAGATTTATTTCAGAGCTGGAAAATTATTATCAGTATTTTCCCTCATACAGGTGCTTGTCAAAAGCGTTAGTTCAGGAACAAAAAATAATAATCCGGAAAAGATTCATTTAGTGGGCTTACAATTTGCACCATTCCTCCAAGCAAAATGGTCTGGAAGAGAAAGAGTACTTAAGGATAAGTGGCTGTTTCGAGAGACGAATTTCTTTTTTCTTCACTCTTTGTGGAAGTAAGAGAAATTCAAAAGATACGAGAAGTTTGCAGGAAACAGGCTGTCAAACCATTTTACAGTCTCAAAATGTGTTATAAATGTCGGATAAGAAATGTGTGTTACATAGATAAGAACTATTATCTGTTATTCATTAAGCATTCTACTAATATACCTAGTACGGAACTGAATATGTTATATGGAAATTAATTATCCGACTTATTAATATAATTAAATTAAATATTTACTTATATTATAGTTATAAGTAAATATTAGCACGCACGTATCTTAAATTTATAGCTTATCAAAATCAGCATAAAAGGTGTATTTATTGTTTTATGAAAATGCTATAAAATAAGCTGACAGATGATATGTGATATTTGCTGATTATATATTTTCGCATTTTTTGCAATACACGTAAATTCAACTAACTCTATTAATAAACCGCAAAGAAACAATATTTTTTTTCTGGAATCAAAACTTTCCATTACATAACATATCCCTCTGGGAGGCACCGAGAGTACACGGATGAGAAACCGCCAGAGAAGTAAGCAGGTTCTCGTTTCCCTGGTGGATATTGTAAGGGAGGGGCTGGGTCCCTCCACCAGTGATAGTACGTACTTCCTATTGGAGGGGTCAGGCCGTGGCCGGTGATGGGTACTAGGACTCCTGCCTCAGTACTCGAGCTATTGTATTCAGAATCCCGGATGCTAAGGTAGGGAGAGGGATCCAATTTTCTGGTTACATACCTAATAAAAGTAGGATATGTATTGATAAATCTAGACCTTTAAACTGTATTTTAATATTAATTTTTGATATTTCATGCATTGAACATATTTTATATAAATTCTGAAAATTACATTGAAAAAGAAATCTTATATTTGGTATGATTCATATAACAATAAATTTACAACTTATAATTATAATAAATAAAATATTAATGGTGGGTATGCTTAATTTATTACATAATAGCGTTTGTATTTAAGCACGTTTATTTAACTTGACTTGTTTTGTGTTTGCAAATTTAGAATTTCGTTATCGATTTTTCTATTGCTTCTTGAAGTTCTGCAGATTTTTAACTTTGTACTCTTTTGTGTTTTCGATTTGAATACACTATTTCAAAATTATTACAATTTACTTGTCAGTTTTGTATTTATTTAATTAAATTTTGATACTACGCACGTATCCCTACTTAGTAGGGAACGTAAAAAAATTGATTCTAAGAATCTCTTAAATTTATGACAATGAGTTAGAAATCGAATAGTAAAATGTAAAAAATAATTAAACTTTTAAAAAATTCTACTTACTAGCACTCTAGAAAAACTGCATTTTTAAAAAACTGTTTTATTTCATTTATTTCTTACATAATTCTTAATTTGTGATAATGGTAAAAGAAGAAATAATATCTTATCAAATGCACATTTTGAAGTCTAGATTTATTATTCTTCAAATGGTCTGAAGGTACTTAGGTAAAACTTCTTAGGCTGAGAAGATACCATTACTGGAGGTATGAGACTGATTTATGGTGATCATGAATAGGGGAACATTATGTATTGATCGTAGAAACTGGGCATTCCAAAATGAATAATATCACCATTTAAAGGATTTAGATGAAATAGTAGTACCTTTCTTTTCCTTCACTTACGAATCATCAGATTCAGCAGAATGTTTGAAAAATGTGAAATGTTTGTATATTAGGTTATTTTTAAATTTTCTTTGTATCTTTATTTTAAAATTATTATTCAGACGCATTTGAGGAGAGTATGTTTATCGATGTGTCGTTCAGAAAGGAAATATAAGGACTTTTATCTATTTATGTTGTGAATAATTCCTTTCATAATTATGTCCGGTTTTTCTGAATTTATAAAATATAAATTCATCAGCAATAGATGAAAATGAAATTCTTTATTTTTTATCAATTATCATTGAAATTTAATACTTCATTGATTATTATCAAGAGTTGCTAATGTATTTTTAAAGTTTAAGTAATAATTTCGTGAACAGAACCATCAAATGCACATAGATAAATAATACTAGTAATATTTTCTTCGTTTAATTTTCAGCTAATATTCAATATATATTTAGGAAAGGATACAGATACCTAACACAGATAGATGGAATTGTAATGATTTCAGATATCGTATAACATAATGTGAAAATAATTTCCGTAGACGCATGCCATTCCAAAAGTGGAACAATTGTTTAAGCACTATTGAAATACCATATGTGGGATAATCGCCCTAATTTAACAAGAGGCTCCCGAAAATATTATTTCAAAGAATGATTGTAATGTTATCTGTCCTTATTTATTTTGAAATAATTCGTTCTTTTAGATGTTAATCATTTGAAAACGCATTTCTACCCCCTTTTTCCTAGCACATTGACTTTTCATAATATTTTACAGACATTATATGCTACATCACAAATTTAATAATGTTTTCTGAACAGAAACTGAAACTTCATTTATGGCTTTAATTGATCAGACACTCGATAAAATGCTATAAAATGTATTACAATTAATTAATTCCTGATTTTAAGAGATCCTTTCAAATTCAGAAGTTTAAAAAAAGATATGATTTCTGATTTAAACACCGTTATTATGTATTTTCTTTATAAATCGGAATTCTACTGTTTATACATCGACTGCTGTGTTGTATTTTTAAAGTCTATCAGCAAGAGACAATTTAGATTTTTTGTTTGGACATGATGGCAGAAGAAAAATTCGCCAGTTGTCACACAAATGCTAATTTTAGGAAAAAGAGGAAGATTCCAGAAGATTCTTCATAAATCCTGATAATTAATCAAATTTGTTCGCAGGGTTTCCTAAAAGTCATTTACAACCTTTAACCGTATGCCAGGCCACAAGTCATCTTTAGAATTGAACATGGGGTGAAATCCTTAAAGGTCAGTTCGTCAGTGAATTAAGCAAATGAAAAAAACACAAAATAAAGGATACAATGCAAATTGATTAGAATACAAATTCAAAGCAGCGCAACCACTCAGTTTCATGAGAAACAACATTTGATGATATAAAAATTTTGGGTTCAAAGAAATGAAAACTTTTATCAAGAACTTAAAAGTAGTAAATGACTTAATCGAATGAGAGGTAAAAGTAATTGAAGATTTGAATAAATTCAAAACCAAAAATGAAAAAAAGAAATCAAAATCTCCTTCCGTCTGTTGAAGAAAAAGGAAATAAAATTCTTGCTTAAAAAGTCAGTTTTGAATCAAATTTGAAGTATTATTATTTTATAGTTATTGGAATTTTAACAAGTTATTTGGACATTGTTTAATATTTAATAATTTTATCTTAATGTTACGTGTTAACTGTCGAATAAGATCTTAGATTTTAACTCACCACGTCATTCATTTTCATATGCTTCTTTTAACAACTTACTAAATTTTTAACACATTTTCTGTCATTGTCCTTTTTTCGTACTCTTCATTAACCCTTTGCGGACAGGTAACTTTTTAAAACACTGAGATCAGGTGGCGCACTTTGCGCCATCTCATTTCTTCTAACTCTACGCTTATTTAATTACTCATAACGTTTTTATGGTATAATAAGATTAGATGTTGAATGAATGGATGATACAAACATTTGTGTTTTAGTTTGAGTCTATATATTCTTCGTGAACTGTATTGTTCTCCAAGCCAGTCTCAGAATCAGTTTTTAGGTCGCTGTACTCAGTCACTTCTCCATCGAGATATAATACATCAGATTCGTCCTCAGCTGCTATTTCCTTGCTTAATTCTTCAAAAACAGCAGAATATTGCTCTGTAGGGATAATTTCCCGCCGTTTCGTGATAGCCGGGTTGGGTTATGGAGAGCGTTTATGCACTTTCAAGTCCGATCAGACCGAACTGACTAATTCATTGTCAGTGGAAGCTATCAGAACCAGTAGCAGGACTGTAAATGCGAGGTTAGACGGGTGGAGAGCTGTCTAACTTCGATTGTATTTATTCAGCTTATGATAAATACCCACTGGCGCACTCTATACGCCGTACCTGTCCGCAAAGGGTTAACTCTGATATATTAAACATGAGCAACTAATGTATCTTCAAATAAATTACTGTAGAAGCCATTTTAACATTCATTTCATTAAACTAATGATTAATGATGCGGTACAAAAGATGCTGATTTATTAAAATATTTAAATTTGTATGGGCATAAATAATAATGAATAGTACAGACTTTTAGAAACCTTAAAGCAACTTAACCTCCTTAATCTTGGCGTCGCTTGTGGGAGATAAAAACATAACATTTTAAACTTTTACCCACGTTAATTGAAATGTTTTTAGATTTTTAAATAATGCAGGATAAATAAAATAAATTAAAATTCGTTATTTCATGCACAGTAAATCTATGTGTCTCCAAAAGAAGACACATTCTCTTAAAAAATAGAATATCAGTTTTTTTTATTTTACTTTTTTCTAATACCTTTTGATGCTACTGATCGATATGATACTGGCATCTGCAAAAATGAGCATGTTCTCGTAATGCAGCTTCAAGGAAGTTATTTTAGAAAAATATAATTTTTGCAAAATAATAAATATTTTAAAATTCATCATATGTTTCGCTGCAAATAATGTTGCAGATTAAATTTTTCCTCATTCTTTTAAGTGGTAAATGAAATAGAACATTAGAAAAAAGTTCATTTAAGTAGACTAAACATATTTCCTTCTTTAGAGGTAATTTAATTAGCATAAGAGGTTTAGAATAATTGAAAAAAGTCACATTTTCTCAAAGCCTTAGTGAGTTGAGAGAAAAAGCATCTGCACTTTAAAATCGATGGGAAACATTTTTCACAAAATCCTCTCTCCACAATACCATTTCCATTAAAGTGGAACTCTAAAGCTATCACTTTCCTCCGCAGGAATAGGACTGTGAAGCAAGGGATAAAAATATGAAGTAAAGCAGAAAATCTCTATCCTCCGAGTGTAATACGATTCGCTACAAAATCTTTTCTTCAAACTGATTGATTTTTTACACACCGCCTTTTTATTCTATCCTGCATCACACAATAAACGGCTGCTCCTTTTAAATTTAAAGATTTATTTGTATTTTTTTGTTCAAATAGCTGAAATGAGGATAATAGTAAAAATATATGAATTTGAGAGAAAAGAAAATTTGGTTTTGGTTTTAAATTCGTAAATGTAGATGTAAAGTATCCTCATAAAAGGTACCAGTTTTTTAGACAATATTTATTACATCTGCTTCAAAATATACTACTTCAACTGCTTCACTTATGCGAACGGTTTTTTTTTCAATCCTCAAAATATCCAAAACAACTTCAAATCGTTTTCTTGAAACGCTTGAAAGGTTTTTCCCGAATTTTCTGTCATTGCATTAATATATCCGTGGAAATAAGAAATAGTCAGGTGAATAAGTTGCTTGTGGTGCCGTGTTTGTTGCTTTTTTTTATCGAAAATACTCAAATAACAAAGGCAATGTAAGATGGCGCATTGCCATGGTACGTATTATCTGGCCACAATTCAGATCGTTTTCATCTCATTGCTTCACGCAAAAGCCGTAAAACACTCAAATAATATTCTTTATTGGCAAACTGGTCAGATGGTAGAAATTCATAATCCCCAACACCACAAAAGTGAATGAAAAGAAAATTACTTTGACTAATGATGTAATTTACCACATTCTTTAACGTTTAATACCACTAAATACCTTATTTTTGATAAACAGTCTTCATTAGACGCGTTTTGCAAACATATCAAAAGTTTTTGCAGCAGAAATTGCATGTTCTTTACTCAATTGCATTCGCCATTTTGGGAAAATCCCAAAGTTACAATTCTTATCTCATTTAGAATAAATTTATTTTCAGACGATAACAAGAAATCAAATAACAAGTGTTGCCAGATGTTTATATAAGTTGTAAAAATATTTGATAAATGTTTGTAAAATATTTCTAATGTATTCACTTTTTAAATCAAGCAAACCGAAACATTTTGATCACAATAATATGATATAATTTTCTGAATAGGCTGTTCAACCTTTACAGTTGAATTCCTTCGTTAGTATTAAAGTAATTTCAAATTTAAATTTTACATTGATCTGATGCATTTAAAAACATAGATTTTCGACAGTATAATTAGTTCATGTGCTATTCATTCAGAAAGGATAATTTGCAAAATTTATTAAAACATTATCTAGTGGTTAACATGTGATCAGTAGAAAGATAATATTAGGAATTTAATAGAACAGTCTTTAGATTGGTTGAAAATTTCCGTAATGACATCAAGCCAATGTTTTATTTAAATATCAAAAATTATTTTGACATTTCCTACACAAATATTTAGATCGTATGTTATTCAAAATTTTGTGAGATTTTGGGTTATCATTAATTTATTCTGCTTGCTGCAGGGTTAAAAAACAATAAAATAAGATTACTCATTCAGATCAAACACAATATGAAAAAACGAGAAGCATTTGCTTCGATTTGATATTCAATCATTGACAATAAATTATTCTTTTTCTCGGGTTACTCAATTTTTTAACGAGCCAATACAAAACCGAATAATGTATTTAAATCATCGGTATCTGAGTTTTTGCATTGTTTGTAATAAGGAACATATCAAATGAAAGCGTCCACGTATATACAAATTATTATATCTTAATGCACTTTATATGGACTTGTATCGTATTTGTAAAGATGGGATTTTGTGATTTGCTTGTTTTGTAATTTTTAACGAACTTCATGATGTGCTAGAGTTTAAAAAACTTATATATTTACATATGCTGGATGAAAATAAACTATTATTTTAATATTTTTAGAACTGAATTGTCAATTATTCCATATATTTAATTAAATTTAGATTCCATAAATTGGCGATAACTGATAGAGAATAGGAAAATAACGTAAATTTAAGCTTGCCCAGTATTTATAATAAAGAATTTTAAATTCGAATTTATGAAAAAAAAATTATTTAGTACATTAATAAAAATATATTTTTAAAAACTGCTGTTATTAAATTTACTCTGTATACAAAAATTGTAAATAGATTTTATGTTGCATTTCTATTATGTTCTTTTATTTTTGATGTAATAACTAATAAACACCCAATGTTTTAGAATTTAATTTTTTCATATTTTTATGAAACCTATATCAGTCGAATTATGGTAAATAAATACAGGATGATTATAATTAAGATTAAGCTTCTCAGACCAACGTATGAGATAGCTTTGGTTCACTTATTTCCTTGTGACTTAACGTATAATATTTTTAAATGAAAACCCAAACTATTATTCTATTTATGCCTTAATGACTTGAAAGTAACGAACTGAAGTGTAGTAATTTTTCAAAGCTACATTGAAAAATAAATTAGAAATTTGGATATTTTGTTTCATTCTCTTTTATACAAAATTTAATGAAATCTGAATTTGTACTTTGTAACTAAAATTATTTGGAAAAAGTTCAAAATGCGTTTTATTAGAAAGTGGAAAATCTGCATTTTGTACCAAAAATAAACTGAAATACCAACAAAAAAATGCATGTTCACGTAAAGGAATCTATTGAATTTGCAGCTACTAGAAAAGTATATATAATGCAAAAAATGTCAAAATTCATATCTTAATTGTTATATTCTTGACGATGACAAACTTAAGATGAATAGTTATTAAATATTTTAATGAGATGCTTTTAAGAACATTCTGTAAAAGATCAAGGTGCAACTTTTTAATTTAAACTAAACATATGATACTTCTTGATTATTAAATTTTCAAAGAATTCACAGACTTTCATGTCCTCCTTCTTCGCACATTGACATCTTGTCCACTTGGCTACACTGTAGTAATAAACAATGAGAAATACAATGTGTTCCGTAAAGCATTTTACAATATGCATGGTGTATTAGAAAAACGAGTGCGTACTGCTATTAATAAAATTACTTCGACTGGAACTGTTGTTTCTGATCAAAGGGGGGAAAAGGAATCAGGTCGTAAAGTGCAAGATGACAAAAATTGTCTCAGTGAGACATCCCACTACGGAAATATCGTGAATACCTTTTTTGTCGAGTTCGCCCTTATGGAAAACTTTTAAAATGCGTTTTCTGGAAACCACCATTTGTTGAGTTCGCCCTTCGTATCCGCAACGCCTCAATTCATTGGCGTACTCCGTACGCCAGCCCCTCCGGCTAAGAGTTAACCTAAAGTATGTCTCATTCAGCTATGTTTCTTAATGAAAACTCATTAGTATAGGTTTAATACGTCTTATTGTTGTTTTCATAATTTTATTTAACTCATTTCATTTTCAAAAATCCTAAAAAAGTGCTGAGAATAAAACTATGTATCTCCAACGAATTCTCTGAAAAAATCGAAAAAATGTCTCATCTCGATTATCTTTTAAATATTTTTGGAAGATTCATAAATCAAAATTAAAAAGAATTGCCTAATAAATATAATATAAGCAAAATCAACTTTGGGATTTATTAATACCCAACAAATCTTGTCACCTTGATATAAAACCATTTCTCTTCAAAGAGTTCAAACTTTCTGACTTCGCATTAAAAGCATCGCATATCGCGTATCGAATAGTATTTCAATTTCGCTAGATTAAAAATTGGGGAGCATTGGGTTACATATTTCGAACGAAGTTCTGAAACTGTAGCGAGAGAATATTTTTTTATATTAGATGCATTTTATATCCAATTTTTGGGCAACGATTCAAAATATAAAATCTATTCTACAAATACGATTTACTAAATAGATGAAATCTCCCTTTCAGAACTAAAATATTCATATTTATTATTTGTATCGAAATTTCTTCAGTTGTTACCAAGCGGTCTTTTAAACAGCAGTAGTGAATTTTGGTACTGGGCTGAAATTTGAGTATGGGAAAGTTAGATACAAAAATACACTTCATTTTCTCATCCAACAATAAAAGAATTCTTACAAATATTTTAATTAACAATAAACTCAGAGATAAATATCACTTATCAAATTTTTCCCAAAAGTATTGATTTTTAAAACTTTTGACTAAATAACATGAGGGTAAATATTATTTCCTATTCATAAAGTGCAACTTGAAGAATTTTTCTTTTAGTAACACAAAATTTCAGTATCTTCCACATGGTAGCCTTTGGCGGCACAAAACCAATCAACACTTGGCTGGACATTGAGTTCAGTCTCGATGTGCTTCTTGCCAGCAAAGACTGTCACAATTTTTATACTAAAGGTTTTTTTATAGCTACCACTTCTTAGAAGTTTTATTGTTCTCTTTTCGTCTAAAATACTTTATACTTAACTAGTCTTGTATAATGATTGCATGAATTTTACAAACCTAAACCTAGACACATCAAGAATGAACTCAATTTCCAGGCAAGTGGTTATGGGTCACATAGCGCGAAAGGCTGCCATGTGGAAACTATTTTACTTTGGTTGTGGTATTAAAACAACTCATCAGCTCTGTAATTGTTCGAGTTTTCTAAATTCTTGATGCTTGTCATGATAACTAATGATAACTAAAGAACAATAACACTGAAAACCACTTCAGTAGAGCACTGAGAATAAACTAGATGTCTCATATATAAATTTTAAATACCTCAGTGTAATATTTACAGCTCACAAATAAGTACTTAAACTTAAATTTCTTTCTACACTACATTTTATCTTTAATTTTCTTACAAAAAATATGTGCATAAAATGGCCTGATACTCTCTTCGAGCCTTAACACAAAGGAGACACAATAGAAAAAATGTCCGAATTAGTTTTTGATATTTTTAACATCTATGAATCAGATCTTTAAAGCAATCAAAACACAATTATTATATAATCTTTTCTTTAAAATATTTTCTCTGCTCTGATTCAGATATCCTAAATTACTGGTGCTTATCGTTAAAATAATAATAAGTGAATAAAAATAACAAGTGAGTGTTTAAACGGAAATCACTTCAGCAGCGCGCTGAGACAAAATTCTAGGCTTTAATACAAATTTAAAAAACTGCAGTGTACTCTTTATAGAGCACAAATAAGTACTCAAATTTCCGCACTACCTTTTATCTTTAAAATTTATCGTACTTCTAATTCTTAAAATTCTTACTGCATAAAAAATTGCAAAAAATGTCCAGATACTCTTATTGTGCCCTGCCACAAAGGAGACACAATAGGAAAAATGCCCGATTCAGTTTTCCATCTCTTTTATGTCTAAGAATCAGATCATGAACACAATCAAAGCACAATTATAATATAATCTTTTATAAAAATATCTTCTCTGCTGCTGCTCAGACATCCTGTATTCCTGATACTTATCATTAACTCAATAATAACTGAAGGACAGTAACAAGTGTATGCTTAAATGAAAATAACTGCAGCAGAGCACTTTAAAAAAAATTCTAGGCCTTAATACAAATTTTAAAAACCTCAGTGTACTCTTTACAGCGCACAAATAAGTACTTAAATATCCGCACTACCTTCTATCTTTAAACTTCTTACAAAAAATATCTTCATAAAAAACTGCAAAAAATGCCCAGACACTCTCTTCGTGCCCTATCACAAAAGGGACACAATAGGAAAGGAGCTCGATATCATACAAGAGATAACAAAAGGCGTTTTAAAAACTAAAAGAAAAGAGCACCTTTTGAATAAATATCCGCTGCTTTCACCATTTTTTCTTATCCTTTTAAAAGCGGTGAGTAAAAAAAAAAGAAAAAATGCGAAGAAGAAAGTCTTTCATATCGGCTTTAAGGGTCTCTTTTTTTGGTTGTGTCACTTTTTATTCCTCTCCCCAAGTTGTAGTTAAGTGTCCATTGTCTTACTTAATGGATGATGTGAAATCTTATTTTGGAGGATTACACAGTTTGCTAATTAAACTTTCGAAGCGTGTGTCAGAGATTAAACTTTAGAATTTTGTTCATTTACATGAAAGTTTAAAAGGATATATCGTAGAAAATTAAGAGTTAATACTCAGAGAGAAGCATGATCCAACATTTTAGAAGGATTTGTTAGTGGACTCTGCTTAGTGTCCTTTAATCCACTTGTAGCGAGTAATTTATTTTTATTCAGTTTTAACTAAATTGGTAATTTGCATCTTTCGCTTAAAAGCATTTGGAGGTGGGATTTGTGAGATAAATTATGTAATGGAAGTTGTTTTTGAAAATAAGTAATTAGATAAAATTATTTCTTTGCAGAAAATTTGAAATGCAAATTATTAGATTTTTTAGAATATTTTTAGTTAGAATAACAATCAAATGGATGGAGAATTATTATTAACGATTAAATATCAGTCTTATTAAATTACTTAAAATTTATTTATATTTGAAATCGTATGTTTTTGGAGAAGGATTATTTAGAGCATCAGTTTAATAACTCATTATATGTATGTTATAAACAAAATCAAGATTTGTTTAAAAATTGAAGAATATTTCTTTATTAAAATAAGTTATTCATAGCATGCATTATCATATAGAGGAAAGTGGGGTAAAACCGGGTAGATAAGGTTCTAAGTCCTGTTGGAGCTAAAATATTCGACATGAAGCTTGTCGAATTTTATTAAATTATTCATTGTTCATCGGAGTACAATGTATCTTCCCAGAAAAGTCAGTTTCATTACATTTTTACCAATGATTTTTTTTATAAAAATAGTCAAACTATCCGGTTTTAAAGCACAGGTAAAACCGGGAAAATCATTTTAACGGTATGCAAAATAAGGAAAACTCGATCTTGACTGGAAAAATTCCAATAATTTTTATTTTATATGACATTTAAGAATATCAGTTACAAAATTTACATGTAAAGCAGTTGTCATTCTCCGCACCACTGCAATTTTCACGGGCACAGCTAAAACAGTTTTTACATTGGATTAATCTTCTTCTTTATGAAAATTAGAAAATATATAATTAAAATATAAACAATCAACGAGTGAATTGTTTTTATCGTCTTAACCGGAGGAATGATCAATACTGACTGACCCGGTCTTACGCCAATTGGAGTACCCGCTTTTACCCGATTGCAGAGGTTATAAAAAACGATATAGAACCAAGAAATTATTGGAGTAAATCCTTATTGTTTGATAGGGTATAAATCCTTACTAAACTTATAATAAGCTGGACTAAACGTAAATTTATAACTGTAATGATTGTTAAGTAAGGATAGTTTAAAAACAAACAAACATTAGAAAGTTGACAACTTAAAGCAAATAAACCTTCACAGAATCAGTGAATTCAACAGCTATAACACGCCACTATGGCTGTTCCTTTTTCTTGACTATTAGAGTGTAATTCAGTATCTGACTGCTAGATAGGAAAAATAATAGCGCCAGAATCAAGGGCACAGGACTTTACGCCACTCTCCCCTACTCGCAAGCTAAAATTGTAAAATCCGTCTGTGGTATCAAATATCAAAAGGAAATACATTATTTCTCTCAGAAATAAGTACATATTTCTATCATTATTCATACTTTTTTCTCGGAATGGAATCTGTATTTTAACTTTGTTCGATTTAAAAGAAATTAAGTCCGTAACATTATTCATGCTCATACAAGTACGTAGGTCAGTCAGAAGGTTAGTTGAACTCCTTCGTAAAATTTTTCGGTGAAAGGACAATTTGATGAAACTTTGTGGCAAATCTTCAGAAATTCATCTGCATCATGTAACGCGGCAATTTTAGTTTGTCTGATAATTAGTCGTAAACATGTCTCGGCAGCTGAAAGTGAAGTCCAAATTGGAAATGAGGGCAGTGATTCTTTTTTTTGTGGGCGAAAAGGTGTAACTGCACTAAAATTTATCGGCAGTTGTATGAAGTATATGGTGAAAATGCAATGTCACGTCAAGCTATCGCGAAGTGATACAACAGGTTTGATAACGGACATACAGATATTGACGATTCAGAGGTCGAGGGAAGACCATCAACTGCGGCAAATTCTGAGATCGCTGCTCGCGTGAATGAAGGCATTTTTGCAAACAGACGCGCGGCAGTAGATGAAATCGCAAATAAACTGGATACTTCACTTGGAATTATGCTTAAAATTACTTTCAAGCATCTTGAGTTCAGAAAAGTGAGTTCCCAACAGCTGGAATCCAACATATTGGTTATTGGACTTTGGACGGACATTCTTCGCAGGGGCATAGAAAAACTTGTGCCACGCCTCGACAAGTGATTAAATAAAGGAAGTGATTACATCGAAAAGTAGCTTTCTGCGGTACTTTAGTGTGTATATAACATTATTGTAAAATTTCTCTCCTGTTTTGTTTCCTCGAGAAGTGCAACTAACTTTTTGACTGACCTTCGTAGCATAAATATTCGCCATGCAAACAAGAGGAATTCAATACATTATTGTTTTCATTTTCTTGTATTGCATTTCAATCGTAAATTTAGATTATAGAATAGCTTTTGATCAGTTTTAAAAATGAACATGCTAAAAGATATGTTAACAATAAAATATTAAATATTTCAGCACACATTCAGATACGGATGTCTTTTACAAATCGATATGATTCTCCATGTGATATCCAAATGCTGACCGCATTTTAACACTGAAAGAAATGTCGTAAGTGAACAAGCTATTACTACATGGAAAAAAAAGTTAAATGAGGTGTGGTAAACCACGTCTTCAAAGGGAAAAGGTTTCTTGGATGTTGACAAGCAATAAGTCAATGTCAAGAGATATTCATGTCGTTCACATTTGTTTATTGTTTCTTTTAATTGAGTAAATTTGTTTTTCTTTCCTTTTGAAGATGTAACATGACTGTTACAATACAATTTTATTAAAATTACATTACAATTTATACTCAATGTACATCTGTTCGGAATCTCATTGGGTGAACCTGTTTTCTTAATATTGAAAATGTAAATGGATAAGCCAATAAAACATTTACTAGGGAAGTTAAACAACATTCAATCCCTATCATCTATAAGGATCTAATGGTCCAGTCAACGAAGGCCAAAAATCGACGAATAGAAAAAAAATGGTATAGCTTTGAAATTTGGCATAGTTGTTGGAGGTAGTGTCGTAAACGACATAATAACAGTCCCCGCCTGTGGAAGGTGCGCGGGGGGTACAGGGGGAGTTGAAAGGGGAGTTTCCAGTTTTTATCATATATCTCGAAAACTATGAGATCTACCGAAAAATACTCAATTACAAAATTAAACTTCACGAAATGTCCTACAGAAAACGTCCTACGTTGTTTTTGTAGCATTAATAGTTTAGAAGATACAGAGATATTTAAAACTTAATATTTCAAAATTTCCTTATTGTAATGGCAAAATCGATTAAAAGTGCTGAATCAACAACCCTCATAATAACCTCAAGCCTATATAATAATTATAAAAGTGTAGTATAAAGCGGGGGTGACAAACCTATTTCATGAACAATTATGCTCCCTTCTTCCCCTCACATCCGTTCCCCTTCACAAGTTTCCTTCTATTTGTAGTCCAGTCAACGAATTTTAATTTTTAAAAAAGTGTAGTTTTGAAATTCGGAATTCGGTACAGTTGTTGGCGAGAGTGTCTTAAACGACATACTAAAAGTCCCGCTGGTGGTGGGTGCTCAGGGGGGATTGAAAGGGGGGTTCTGAGTTTTTCTTAAATATCTCGAAAACTATGGATCCTAACGAAAAAAGCTTAAGTATAAAATTAAACTGAATTAAATTTCCTACAAAAATAGTCCTACACATTGTTCTTAGGATGAATAGTTTAGAATATTAAAGTAGTTTGAAAAAGTACAAAATTACAGTAAGTGGTTGAAAATGTAAGTTTTATTTTTTTGAAAGAAAGTTTATATTTCAAAATAGCGGCTATCTATTACAATGTATCTATAACATATTATTTCTTTCTATAACATAACATTGTATATATATATATACTTACATACATAATTAAAAATATGCATAACCCATCTTTACACTTGCTCGTAATTAAATTTACCCATGTGTTTCTGGTATATGATCCACTTCGAACGCCTCCTCTTCTTCTAGAAGTGCACTTTTGGTACAGGTACCATTAAAGGTGCCAAAATAGAAAAGCATTGCTAAACGTGTGTTCCTCCGCCGTTCCTTTGGTCGAAGGAATTAAGGAAATATCAGCTTTGATCTTGGTTGATGATTTGAGAAATTCTGCATATCTACGGCTATTCAAATCATGTTAATCAGTAACGGCTTTGTACATGTGAGATAGCATCTGGTGTTGATGAAGGGTTAAAAAAGATGTCAGAAATGTTTTTATCGGCTTAGTTGATTCTGAACAATGTAACTATAGTGCTTTGCTTTTTCTACAAATATCTGGTGTAATGTCTCAGCCACGGAATGCATGGAGAAGGAAGATGGTTTGGGCAAAAGAAAGTTCTTTCTGCAGCTTTCTTGTAAAAAAGAATTTAGTTCGTATTTTTCTTTGCCAGGCTTCATAAAATAAATGTTACTTTCTGGTGGTGCCAAAGCAATCAGTAACACGACTAAGTCTAAGTCTTTCTCTTGGAATGAGAACTTGCTTTCTCTAACCCAGATCTCACAATATAAGCATCCCCTGTAGAGACTCTCATTTCAGTTCCTTTAGCAGCCATTTTCTGTGTTAGTAATTGAATATGCCTGGTCTTATTTCTTCAATGGCAAGAAAATATTTCTGTCGAACTGTGACAGACTGGTTGCGAGCTTTTAGTTAAACTCAGCATAGATATGTAGATTTAGATTATACTGTTTAAGTACACTCATTAGGAGCGTTAACAGAACCAAAAGACTGAGAAGAAGGGATCAAATGGAGGGGTACGGAAGTGAGGGGAGGAAGGGAGGAAGACTGTTCATCAAATAAGCTTATAGCTCCCCTTTCATGATACCGCCAATACTCTCGACACATACAATACTACCCTAGTATAATTATTGTCTAGGCATGAGGTCTTTAGGAGAGTTGTTGCTTCAGCGATTTCAATTGATTTTACCATTACAATAAGGAATTTGAAATATTCACTTTTAGACACTCCTGTATCTTCTAAAATTTCATTGTCCAAAAAAGTTAGGACTATTTTTGTAGGAAATTTAATGTAGTTTAACTTAATAATTAAGTTTTTTCTGCTAGGATCCATAGTTGTCGAGATATTTAAGAAAAACTGAGAAAACACCCTTTCAATCCTCTGACTACCCTCCACCAGCGGGGACTTTTAGTATGTCGTTTAGGGAACTCTCCCCAACAACTGTGCCGAATTTCGAAATTCAAAACTACACCTTTTTTTAAATTTACAATTCGTTGACTGGACTACGAGGAGAAGGAAACTTGTAAAGAGGGAACGGATGTGAGGGAAAGAAGGGAGAATAATTGTCATCAAATGGGATTGTCATCCCCAATGCACACATGCAATACTACCCTTGTATAATTATTATATAGTCATGAGGTTATTATCAGGGTTGCTGATTCAGCACTTTTAATCGATGTTACCATTACAATAGGGAATTTTAGAAATATTAACTTTTAAATACCTCTGTATCTTCTAAACTATTGACGTTACAAAAGCATCATATGTCCTTTATTGTAGGAAATTTCATGTAGTTTAATTTTGTATTTGAGTGTTTTTTGATAGAACCCATAGGTTTCGAGATATTTGATAAAAACTGAAAATGCCCCTTTAAACCCCCTGTACCCCCGCGCACCTCCCACAGGCGGGGACTTTTAGTATGTCGTTTAGGACACAACCCCCAACAACTGTGCCACATTTCAATACTACAAAATTTTCTTTTTCTATTTTTCCTTCGTTGACTGGACTATAATACTTTCAAATAAGAGTGAATTTCTAAAGTATCACGGCAATATTCCGTTTCTCAGCTTTCTACTCATATATCATTACAACAGTCCTCAATCCATTAACAAATTATGTTATTTCGGAATTTTATTGAAGTTCCGACGAGTACTTGAAAAAGTTTCAGCTACAATATTAGAAATAATGTTATAATGTTATTCGATTATAAGTTGAGGAATAATTTGCTAAATAAAGAATGTTTCATATGCTCTCTTCATTATGTTTTAGACTGAGTAAAAACCTCATCAAACTAAAGATATTTCTTTTTCCTTTAACTGGGTTAAAATAATACGAATTTTGTGAGTTTCTGACTCAGTTTTTAATGAAAAAAACCTACTTTATAGACCAGTATAGGATAGAAAGAATCTTTTTCCCTTTTTCAGGAAAAGTTATTCATTCCGACATCTGCAAAGCAGGAAGCAGCCATCAGACAATTAATCTCGATTAAATACTCATGCAAAATTTATCTTTTTACATGCACCCTGGGACAATTTCAGAGAGGAAGAGAAAATTTTCAGTTTTTTTATTATATTTTATTTTAAATAGTTGTTAGTTTTAACAAGATAATGACAAAAATTTTTCCGTCGCAAAATCTCAATATTACAACAGAATGTTGTTATCAGATAAGTCGGAAAAAAGCTGTTAAAATAGCTGTAAACATTATTACTATAATCATAGGACTAAGGTTAATCCAGTTTATTTGAAAAATACAAAATAAACTAAGTCGTAATCATCGATTTTCTGACTGTTCAACAACCAATGAAACTCGAATAATCTGTAATCAGAAAGAAAAGAAAAGTGCCTTATGTAAATATTTTATTATAATGTGAACCAATCCCAGATCGGCACCAGCCACTTAGCTACAGAACCGGCGAAATAGAGAAGCGTCGAACTCGAATGTTAACTGAGGCCATAGACGGCGAATTAAGTAAAGGAAATTGACGAGTCCATCACAGCACTATGAGGGGATACTAAAGGAGTAATGAAACGTGTAGCACCATGTATCTGCTACATACTAGGGATAGAGGCTTTTATTGCTAAAAATCCCTCACATCGTTGTCTTGAGTGAAGTCCATCGCAGCAGTGCTAACATTCATCAAATGATGATATACACTAAATGTAAGATATTCAAGAAAAACTAAAAAAGGCACCAGAAAACATGGATTGGCTTCTGTTGATCGGTAGACCCTATTCTGTTTTCCCTTAATATTATGTAGAAACCTGCACAATATATTATTAATTCAACAGGAAACGGCATAAATACATTCCCCCATTTAACGTGTTTTGCCTAAACAGAAATGTGTAGTCAACATCAGAGACAGCGATAACTAGGTCACGTGTTATATATCCAGTAAGATTGAAGGGTCATTCAATTCATTCTTCCTGTTGCGACTTGCATGAGAACACAACATACATATGGAAATATTGATAACTCTAGACACTGTATTGACGTAAAAAAATAAATAATAGCGATTCGCAGATATTTGAATGACACTGCAATAGGTCAGATTTATGGAAACACCTGATTGCGAAGTGGAAGACGTTTTTGAACATGAAAATCATGCATCAGAGAGGAAAGTGAAACTTCTTATTATCTTGTCAACATTGTCACTCAAACTGTTCATAATATTCAGACCAAACATAAAAATATGAACTGGTCACTGGATCCTCCTCCACGTTCAGGCTTCCTGACTTTTGCTAATTTTGTGAAAACGGCTCTCCACTTTTAACTAGGTACTCACCATCAAGAATAAGGGTCGTAAAAAGTGAGTTTGAAGCTGTATTCAGGCTTAAAATGTAGAATGAAATCATGAAAAATGGCAATTATGGAATGCTAAAAGGTATATGGAAAAGAATGTATCATAATTGTTGTGAGCACAATGCCTTATGATAAATCAATTAATAACAGGCTTAAAACCGGGTATTTTATTAGAGAACAGTAACAGTAAAAGAGCTGTAGATACTCTTGATCAGCTTTATAATTCATATAGGAATTCACTGGATAGTTCTGCATACAATGCAATTATTCTCTGGACATCAACGAATAGCAATAGAATGAAAAAAAATTAACGAAAAGTTTGTTTTTAGAAACACTAGGAGAATTATTAATTGCTTCATATATTCAGGCAAAACAACATATTTAAACACATAAAGGGTAACGCATTATAGTCAAAAGTAAACGGGATAACTGGCAAGAAGATTTATCATTAACATCCATCGTTAATTTCTAGTTGAGTAATAAACTTACCCAATGCATGTTCTGTAAATCAGGCAATGATAATAAAACAAATGTATTGTGCAAGAAATTTAAAAAAAGATATCTGTGCAAGCAATATGCGTCATATTTTGGTTTGAATGGTAAATTAGGTAAATTGGGTAATTTGGTTTGAATGGTAAATGAGGTAAGATTGAAAAAAGTATTTTAATTCGTCTTTTTATTTTACATACATTTACGTATTCATTATATTGTAATTCTGTTAAAACATATCTTATTTATCTCTAAACATAATATAGCTATTGAAACATGGATAAAATAGGCCCCTGCACTTCATTTTTAGTGTTCGGGTCATATGACCCGAACCATGTACATAGTAAATACGAACAGAACAGCAGGGTTAAATGCATTTCTACAATTAGGGAATTGATCGGAGAAGGCGATACCGACAATATAAATGCAAATTTGCCTTAAAAAGTTAAATTTCTGAAATTATAGGGTGGTGGTACACCAGAAAATGTTGAAGAACGCTATCTAGTGTTTATTATAAACTGACTGATAGAGTAAAGTTCTATTATATATCCATTATTTTAAGTACTCGAATTTAAATTTTAAATAAATAAACTTGTGAAAACAGCATTGTTTATCTTTTGAAATATATAAAGATTATTCAATCCTAGGTATTACTTACTTATTCACTGCAATGTTCGAAAGGAAGTATTTACTCACATAATACAAACTTCTCCATACAAATTGATTTACGGAGATTATCCGAAAAAAATATTCAGCTCCATGCTGCCGATGCCACCATTTCCTGCTCAAAAGATAATGTGACGTTAAGGGCTTAAGGAAAAAAAGACCCTTCTCTTGATCCCCAGTTGGTTTACTGTAACAATTTTGTTTTATTCTTAACCCCCTCTTTCATCTCCCATCAGTGACAGCTGTGATGGTATATTGTATTATACCCGGCACAGCTAGCCACATCAAATCTCAAAGGGATCTCCCCAAAGAAGGTAGGGAAAAAAACAGCCTAACACGACAAAAGAAAAGAAACAGCAGAACAGAAAAGAGCTTCGTAGAAAAAAAGAACCAGGAAAAATCAATCGATAAACATCTAAGAGTAAGAGGAAAGAAAAAATTCCGTCGAGTGTGAGATATATGTATAAATATATGTATCTTCCTCTATACACACACGCATCCGTATATATGTACTCAAACGAAATCTCTTCACCGGCTATGAGATGTCATAAAAGTGACTTGAGGTGCCACGCACGGGGGGTGGATGCCTTTCACTCTTCATTGGACTTTCATGAGGGGTGTTTGAAGCTGTAGTTTCACTTTATTTTGTTTCCGAGTTTTGCAGGAAAGTCGCATTTTTCGCTCTAACCTGTCCACTGGGAGAGTTTCGGGAGCGGCGGCTCCGTGTGGATCCTGGAAAAGTTTTGACGTCTTTCACTCCCGAAATGTGAGCCGCATGCATTAAACTGCTTCTGCTGCTACCGCTGCTGTGTGAGTATATTTATACGTGTTGGGTTATCTAGAATTCACAAGCGAAGTTTGTTTAAGATGCTTGATAAGTGTTAGGGAGGTATGTATGCTTGTTGCGTTTATGTGATAAGGTATGCGGCGAGAATAGTGAACTGTTTTCAGAATTGGGTTGATAAGTGTGGGAGAAAAATTTGAGAAACTATGATATTCGGTTTGCTGATTCCTCTCTAGAAAAATTACACTTTTCAGTTATCGGCAATTAGACACAAGACAAGTAATTTTTCCAGAATTTGTAATATTTTACACTTGTAAAGAAGCAAATTGATAAAACTCTATGCGAAATTTTGAGAAGAACGGAAATTCTAGCCTTTAATAGTGATGGAAGGGGGAGATGCTAAGGACATTTGTGTGATTGCATGCCGGAAAATATTCTGACGTATTTGGAATTATTTTCAAATTCTGATTGATCATTTTGGATCTTATCAGTAAAATATTATCAGTTTTCACTTTTGAAAATGTCTTTTCCTATTTATAAATACAATGACATGGCACCATGAGGACATACTTTAAAGAAAAATTCACTCATATTTATGTATGTGCTATGTAAACCTCGAACAAGGGAACGATTCATTACGATCGAGATCTTGTAAGCCCTATTTATTATTTTTCACAGAAATTACTGATATTGGTCCCGAGTCATACTCTATGGAAGCAGCTAGAAATGTTGACATCCTCCGGAACTACAATATACATTAAATACAACAAAGGAAATGTCTTGATTCACACACACAATTTTCCCATGTTGGCAGATGCTCTCAAATTTTTTCTTCATCAACCTTTCACCAAAGACCAAATATTTATTTGCATTGCTCCCACCCTCTGGCTACCATGGTCTCCTGACATGCTCCATGAGATTTCTGTTTGCAGTAATATCTAAAAGAAGCGGTGTATCGGGTAAAAAAAGCAGTGATTCAGGGATTTCGACATTATCAAAAATAAAATATATTATTGCCACATGTATGCCAATTACCGCATTAAGTGGTTGAGGATGCAGTTCATCGTCTTCAGATAACACACATTTGCATTTGAAATATATTGAAAAAATATAATCTGGCTTACTCAAATGTCTTATAGTTTTTGTTGAATATATGTGCTTTTTAATAGTATGTTTTCTTATGTATACAGCTACCCATTTCCTCTCCATTATATGATTTTGAAAATACTTTTTATTGCAGAATATGTTAAAAGCAAATAAATATTGACATTAATACGAAAATTATTTCCATTTGTGGAATTTTGGCCAGCATATATCATGGCAATCCTGTACATGAATAAACTATATTCGCTTCAAGAATATATAAAATGAAGCTTTCCGCTACATTAGAAGTTTAAATTACAAAGACAAACACCGTATTATTATGAAAATACAAAAATCAGGAAAAAAAGAGACACATTGCATACCATTTGGATTACTTAAATAAAATGAAAAATAATATATAAAATACAAGATGAATTTACGAACTATTCTTAAAATTCTCTAACGAAATACTCAGAATATTTCAGCTATATAACGAAAAAACATTTTATATATATTGAAACGCAAAATAAACAAGATTTTTGGTTTTAAAATCTGCAAATATATTTATAATCACAATCGAAATAATGAGTCAAATTTGATGTTTCAAATTTGTCAACTTATTGAAATCCGCACATGAATTTAAGTTTATTATCTGAAAAGAAGACTCATTATGAAATTATTATTCCATCATCGTTTAACAAGATATATTGTTATGGGAGATAATATTTATAGTGCTTTCATGAAGCGAAATTTTAAAAATTATATATTCTTAGCTTAGTCATAATGCTTTCGAAAAATCCAATCACATATTTATAGATATGCAATTTTTATTATTTAAGAAGTTTTCCATCTGTTCTGTCCATTGTTCTACATACCTGCTATTCTCTCGATCTTCCATCTAACCTAAAATTTGAGCTTTTATTTGAAACGCGAAATGATTAAACTTCAACTAACACAATAACTTACGTGCAGAATCGAAACATGCTCATAAAATGCATAACGATATTAGGTGAAATCATTCAATTTCCGAGTTTTCTGCGAACTACTGAAAAT
>BGPR01000295.1:0-36386 GCA_013235015.1 Araneus ventricosus
TAATTATACTGGGCAGTACTTTACACCACAAAATATGTCTCCACAGCAGGGTAGCATAATTTGTAGCTTTTGCCAAAAGCGCAATCACACAATGTCTCAATGTTTTCAATTCAAAAGACATTTGAGGGATATTAATAATTCAGAGAATAGAAATAGAAATTTCCAACAAGGTTTTCCGTATAGGGCCGGTCAAAATTATAGACAGCAAAACATGAGATTTCCTCAACAGAATTTTAGATCAACCAGACCCGAAAATAATGGATTTCAGCACACATTTAGGCCAACATACAGACCTCTCAATTCTGTTCGTGCTCCGAACACTTTCAGGCCACACAATTATTTTGGACCTTCGACGTCACAAAATTTTCGACCACAACAAAATTTAAACTTCAGGAGGGGCTGCTAAATGGTGGCGGAGCAACCTCTTCTCGACCACAGGCCACTAATTTTGATAAAACAAATGTATGCAGTAGTGAAAGGGTTAAGAATGTTCAGAATATTGAAAATTATGAGAGTAATAATCATAAAAATATTAATGTAAAAGCAACACAGAATGTGAATGAAAGAAAAATTTTGCACATAAACAATGTTTATGATGAGAACTTTTTACCCACAATAAAGGTTAAATTTGGAAATAATTATTATGTTATGCTAATTGACAGCGGTAGTTCTGTTTCTCTTTTGACAATGTCTGCATATAATGACATTAAGTGTGATACTAAAACACGACTTCTATCTCGAAACGTAATGATTCACACTGTTAATTCTCAACTTTCATTTTCCTGTTGTTCGGAAATTTCCTTTAAAATTGACCAGCACCACTTTAAAAATCCTTTTTATGTTGCGAATTTTAAGCAAAGTACATTTGCAGGTATCTTGGGATATGATTTCTTATCAAAAAATAATGTCATTATTGACACGAAAAATGGTTGTGCAAAGTTTGACAATTTTCAGGCAAAATTTATTTCTCCAGACTGTTATCCTAAAATGACCAATTGTCACACAATCATTGATAATACTGTCATACTTCAGTCAAAAATGATTTTGCAACCGCAAGAATCATCTATTGTTAAATTATGCCTAAAAGACACAAGAGAAAATATTTCGGAAATTTTCTTTCAGCCTACTATTTCTTCGCATGATATTGAAATTCACCCTGCATTACACACGGTCAAAAATTCATGTTTTCCTACAGTTATACGTAATCTTGGTAATACGGCAATTCACTTTAATAAAGGACAGGTTTTCGGTGAAGCCACCCTATCATTTCTGTTAAAAACAAATGAAAATGCAAATGATAAAAATATCTGTGGAAGTCCTAACAATAACACACCTATGTGCAATCTTATTACACCTTCTGAGGATATTTTAAAAAAGAGAAAAGATGAACTTTCTGAAACAGACTTTAAGTTAGAACATTTAAATTCTGATCAAAAACAACTGCTTATGGAAACACTTTTGGATAGATCTGCAGCTTTCTCTAAGTCACTGAAAACAATTGGCTGTACTGATAGGGTTATCCCCACATTCAATTTCCGATCTCATAACCCAATTAAAACTTTGCCTTTTGAAATTCCTCATGCCATTCAAGGCACGATTAAAGAGGAACTTAATGAACTAATTGAAGCAGGACTCATTCATAGGAATATTTCACAATGGTCATCACCAATGGTACTTGTAAAAAAAGAAACAAAACCCAACAAATCCACATAAACCAGCTTCATATAGAATGGCCTTGGACCTACGGTTGTTAAATACTATTTTGGAAAATTCTACGTATCCTTTACCAAAAATTCCTACTTTGATAAATGAAATTTCAAAATATCCATTTTACACGACCATTGATTTTTGTAAAGCTTATTGGCAAATTTTACTTCCTGAGGAAATGCAAGATGTATTGACATTTACGACGCCGTTTGGCACATTTGCTAATAGAAGACTTGTTTTTGGTTTAAAAACAGCCGCAAGTGTTTTTCAAGCATTAGTAGATTTGTTAATTGATGAACTTAAACTTAGTGGCACAACAGGCATATATGCATATCAAGACGACATTGTTATTGGAGCTCACTCGTTTCAGGAAATGCACAACAAAATTCGTTCTGTACTTGACATTTTAATCAAATACAACCTCACATTATCTCCAGAAAAATGTGTTTTCTTCAAATCAACTATTGATTATCTTGGTTTTAATATCTCTCACAACAAAATTCAACCAATCACTTCAAATATCTTAAAAATTACTAGCTTTCAACCACCACGTACTGTTAAACAAGTAAGACGTTTTCTTGGTCTATGTGGTTTTTATAGATCTTTGATTCCTGGTTTCGCTGAACTGACAGAATGTCTCACTCAATTAACTAGGAAAAATGTTTCATTTCAATGGACCCCCACTCATCAAGAGGCATTCAAAAAACTCCAGGATGTATTTTTCACTAAACCTTTTGTTAGATTACCCGATTGGGATAAACCGTTTGTTTTAAACACAGATGCGTCAGGTCAAGCAATTTCTGGTATTTTATTGCAAGAGCATGAGGGCAAATTGCATCCCATTTCATATTACAGTAAAACTCTATCAAACTCAGAGAGAAATTATCCTGCTATAAAATTGGAATTATTCGCGATATATAAATCAGTTCACGCATTCAAAACATATTTATACAACACCAACTTTAAAATTCTAACCGACAGTAAACCACTGCTACACTACAAAAAAATTGCGTCTCCTACTGACATTGTTTCACGATGGTTACTGTATTTATCTGAATTTCAATTTACCTGTGAACATATTCCAGGCAAGGAAAATACTTTGGCTGATTTCTTCTCCAGATTTCCTGGATCCCACACATCATTGTGGGAACATCCCACAAGATGAACAAGAATTGATTTTACCAGTTGTCGAAACACATTGCAACACAATAAATGCAATTTCGGACACTTCATTAGAAATTTCAACCAGTACTTGGTTAAAAGAACAGGCGGATGACACACAAACAAATGAAATTATTCAGTTACTAAAAAATCCATCTCTTAAGGATTCAAATAATATTCGTGGTTTTTACATTGACCCTACAACACACATTTTGATGTTTAAATCTCACAGGAACAATTAAGATTAACAAGCAGAATTAATTGTTGTACCAAAATCACTGCAACACAAAGCTTTGGATATTTGTCACATTTCTCACACTGGGCTAGATAAAACATATCAAATTGTTAGCAACAGATATTATTGGAAAGGTGTATACATAGACACTAAAAATTTCGTTCTTAGCTGTGAGCAGTGCATCAAAAATAAATCTTTTACACCTAAGCACGCACCACCACAATCTAACAGAATACCTACAAGACCGGGTGATTATATATCAGTTGATATAAAAGGTCCACTTCCAAATTCGGGTTATGTTCTCACGGTTCTAGATCATTTTTCTAAACATATTGTATTATATTCTCTGAAGAATATTACAGCAGAAACAGTTTCCAAACATATCTTGAATTACATTTCAATTCATGGCAGACCAAGCCAAATTTTGAGTGACAGGGGTTTACAATTCACATCAGAGGTATTTTCTTTAATTAATAAAACACTCGGCATAAAATTAAGTCACACGTCACCCTTTCATCCACAAACGAACGGTCAAACTGAGCGTTTGAATCCTGCCATTGAATCAAGTATTCTCACCCTTCAGGAGAGAGGTGTTAACCTTCAGAACGCATTATTAATTCACCAAAATATTTATAATGGATTAATTCATCCTTCAACTGGATACACTCCAAATCTTTTGCATTTCGGTCGAAATCTCCCTTTAATTTTCGACACATTTGATAATAACTCAGAACCTCTGTTTTTGGATAAGGCTCATTATGTACAGGACCTGTTACAGCAATTAAATACAGCTTATGAGCTTGCATATTCCACACTCACTAGAAAACAGGTAGAACAGAACAATAGATTAGCAAAAAATTCACGTCCAAGGGCATTACACGTTGGTGATATTGTTTATCTGAAATCAAAGGGTGCTTTTAAGACAAGATTTGAAGGACCTTATACAATTATTGCAAAGAGAGGAGAAGTTAATTACACAATTCAGGCACTTGATAACAAATCCGCTCGTTCCTTCACTGTGCATGTCGATAGGTTGAGATATGCTCCTGGTAGAAAATCCCATCTAATTTCTCATGACACTGCCCCAAATGAGTCAAAAACACGCTATTTTCTACGAAGTTCAACGCATCAAATTTAAACAATTATGTTGAGTTTGTTTTTGTTGACTTGTTCTCTTTACAATGAATATATGCTGGCGTATACTCTTCGCAGGTTGGTACCCCCTGTTTGTTTCGAGAATTTAGTCACGTGACAGCCATGATGTATTTGTTTGATTTGTATATATCGTAAAATTTTTTCCCCTTTCATTAAGAATTTTTTTTCCCTTCGATTTTTGAATTTTTGAGAATTTCTATATCAATTTTTTTTTTTCGTATGCTTTAGATCATAATTGTGGTCGGTGGAAGAGAGGAATTTGGCCTGCCACATTTGTTTCATATTTTTTTTTTACAAACAAACAAAGGAGTGTACATTCAATTACATGACTCAGTTAGCGAAAGTTAAGTACAGTTATTAACACACGAGTTTATCTTTTCACAAGAACATGATTGATTTTTTTGGAAGGTGCTAAATATTGAAGAGATCTTTGACATGGGATAAACAGTTTCGAATAGACGTCAAATTTGCTAGGGTTTCGTATTATGATTGAGACTTGTTTTATTTTGAGATTGTATGAAAGTATTCGATTTATATATTTTATTTTTGTATTGATTCACAATTAAGGCCAGGGATTAAACTGAGTATTTCAGAGGTTACTTGATGAATTTTCTGTCTTTTTGTTTAGAACAAATACAACATATACATGTGAATAAGCTGCTTGCTTCGAATTTAAGTCATATATCTATATGTCAGGAATGTGCTATTGTATTCTTTAATTTTATTATATGAGTATTTTATATCTTTGTCAAAAATGATCTGTGTTTATCATATATTTTGAGAAACATATCATTACAGATATACGTAATATGTATCGTGAAACAATTTGGGTTTAATTTGGCTGATTAATTGCCAAAACAAATTATTTGTTTAAATGAATTTTTTGGGGTCACTACCCATTTGATAATCAATTGTGCATATATATATAGTTAATTTTTTTTTGAAAATCTGTTTCTCGGAATGTTTGCATTACACAGACATTTTGTTATATTATTGCTTTTTGTAAAAATCACATTAAACTTAGAGACCACTTTCAATGGACATTAAAAGGAGTTTTGTAACAAAACCCACTGCTGGGTATGTGAATGCAACACACCTATGGACTATCTGGTGTTCATCAAAGACTGATTTGTGTGAGCTGTTACCACATGCCTCTCAATGGGGGATACAGGCAAAATTTTTTTTCGTTCTAGAGCTCAAAAAATTTTTCACTATCAAGGGGGTGATTGTAGTATTGTCTGCTACAAGAAAGGTGCTTTTTCCTTTTTCGCTTCCTTGGTCGAAGATTGTCCAGTGCCTACGTCAGTTAAAGGTCACTTTCTCACCACATTACGAGCGGGGGAGGCTATAAGGTCACTCTGAAATAGCGCCTGACAACAAGCTTGTCCAATCAGGCGTTGTTTTTTTTTTTTTGGTGACGCAAGGCCGGAGTGTGAAGAGGGGCCTGGATCCCTACACTTGAAGAAGGATTATTCGAGAATCAAGACGCGCTGCTCGATGATTTTTTGGGAAAAAGAAAAAATGGTGCTCATCCTTCGTTCCGGTGCGGACTTTTCGAATTGCATCTGCTGAGTTGTTTTGCCCAAAATGAGGAGTATGTGAATGCCCCGTTCGGGTAATGTTACCCCGTCTGGATTGTAAAGAAGCAGCGGACTTGTATGATGGAAAAAAGGTTGATGAAGAAGGAAACCAAACAGATAAGAATTTTTCAATTTATCAAGATACCTTTTTTTACGTATTTCATAGCATCCAATTTTTGCATCCAATTCTCACCCCCTTACATAAGAAAAACAAGAGAGGAACTTAAAGACTATTTTAAAAAGATTTCTCCGACTTTTTGAGTTTCTAGTTTAATGCAATATGTGTGTGTTTTTTTTCGCGAATGTTGATCAACATTTTCAGTTTAAGAAAAGGGGCCCCCTAATAATATCCTGATAATATGTAGTCTAGAAATTAAGTTAATGTCAATTATTATTTTTGTGTATTAATATAAATAAATCTTTTAGTTGTCTTTTTCAGGAGTAATTCCTTTTTGCATTCATGTCTGACGTTGTTAACTCTTCCTTTTGTTTTTATATTTTATGCATGCCATCTTTCCTTCGTTTTTTTTTATTATTTTTAGTAAAAAGGATACTTGAAATATATACGGATAAATTAATTTAGCAAAAATGCAATTTTTTTAATCTAATGAACTGCATTTTTACATATCTAAGTGTTTATACATTATATTATATAATATCAAGATAACAATTTATGTGTTTAAATATCAAGTTAATAATTTAACAATTATATATATAAAGATATATGTATTCAAGAGTTGATCAAGAGTATCCATGGCTCCTTTACTGGCACTGTACTCTAATATCACTTCCAGCTTTTTTGTCCAATATGTTACTAATTGATTTATCGTGAAGCATGATGCTCATAAGAATGATAACTCATCCTTTTCTTTATAACATTTTGCGTTCAATAATTGTCATATTTGATATCATTCTAAACTGATTTGTAAACTGAATACAGTTTCAAATGAACCTTTTATCATCCTCATTCTTGATATTGAATAAATAGTTATTCTGGGAGAGATGTTTTTATAAAATCGGCAGAACTCTGGCAGCCAGAACGTGGGGGCTGATCCAATGACCAGTTTATATTTTGATGTTTGGACTATATATGCTGTAGATTTTGAAAGGTTTGTGTAACAATATTGTCATAATAATCGGAAGTTTCATTTTCCTCACTTGTATGAGTTTCATGCTCAGAAATGTCTTCCACTCTGCAATCAGGTGTTTCCATAAGTTGAGCAATTTCAATGTTTTTCAAATATCTGTGAATCGCTACTTTTTTCACGTCAATACACTGTCAAGAGTAATTGATATTTCTTTATGTATATTGTGTACCCATACAACTCACAACAGGCGGTATGATTCGATACTGCACCCTGTAACCTTACTGGGTATATCGTATCACATGACCTAACCATAGCTCTCTTTGACCTTGACTGAGCTTGTCTGGCTATGCAAAACACCTTAGATGACTTTTCATTAATTTATTTAAGTCACTTCCACTTACTTCCACTTGAATTAATAATATATTGTGCAAGTGTTTACGTACAATTAAGGGAAAACAGATTCGGGTCATATTGACCCGAACGATACATTAATACAATTTCAAAAAATAGACAGAAAATATATAAATAAAAGAAAATCTTTTTCAGAGAAATAACATATCACCCTCACCAACAAAGTCAGGAAATTCCTGTAAGATATCTCTTTAATGTCGTTTTTCATAAGAGGTCGAAAAACGTTTCGGGTCAAATAGACCAAACAGAACAGCAGGGTTAAGGGGTGAATCAATCATTATAGGAGCCGATCTTAACGGACATCACACCATGTGGGGCTATAGAGATATCGACTCAAGGGGTGAAAGAATCCTTGAATTCCTCTTAGCTAAAAAGCAAACAGTCCAGACGCAACACCTACCTTTGAAAGGGGCATTTTCAAGGGATGGCCAGACTTGACAATTAGTACCCAAGGCATAATTAGTAAGTTTTCCAAATGGGAGGTGTCAGAAGAACCGTCTCTCAGCGACCGCAAATATATCAATGTTAAAATAGAATCACAAATCCATAACAGCGTCTACAATAGATTCAAAACCCTCATGGGAATCATAGAAAATTCCTCAATAAACTTAAACCTAGCATCAATCCCCTTCTGGAAGAAATAAGAAACATCCAAACGCAAGATGAAATCAACAAAACCACGAGCCATTTCCAAAATAAAATCATAGATGCCTGTAAGAGCACCTACAAAACCAAAAAGCAAGAAGTTGCCAGACCCCCGTCCTGGTATACATCCAAACTAGAAATTGAGAAAAACAGGCTGAAAGCGCTAAGGCGACGGGCACAGAGAGCCCCTGAAGATAAGAGAAGTCTCAGATTCCTGACCTTAAAAAAGGATCAAGCCCTGTACATGAGGCATGTTAAACAGGCTAAGAATTCTGACTGGAAAACATTCTGAACCAACGCCTCAAACCCATATGGTAAACAATACAAAGCCGCCTTTCGAAAAACCATTCCTCCCGCCCAGCTCATAGCCTTAAAGAACAACAACCCCACAGGAGGCCAGCTTAAAATTGCAGACAATATCCTGGAGAAAATGTTCCCGAACCCACTAGATTATGCGGACCTCCCAACAATAAGAAATACACCAGATGATGCCCCTTCACAAAAGAGGAAATTGCAATTGTCATTAAAAACTTTCATAAGGGAAAAGCACCTGAACCTGACGGAATTGACAATATAATTATTCAACAAATAAATAAACGATTTCCTCCCCTTTTCATGGAGCGTTTTTACAAATGCCGGCTCCTCGGGGCGTTTCCTGACCCGCTCCAATTAGGTAATATTATCCTATTCAAAAAAGAAGGCAAACCTGAGGACGAAGTTTCATCTTATCGACCTATCTCTTTACTGCCAACTATTGGAAAAAGTCTCAGAGAAATTCCTTCCTTACCCAGAGGCTCAATTACCACCTGGAGAGACTTAACAAGATTAGCGACAACCAGTACGGATTCAGAAAGGGGCGCTCGATGGAACTAGCAATTCACCATCTCATTCAAAAAAAATCCCCATGTCCTGGTACTCTCAATAGACATTAAGGGCGCATTCGATAACATTCAACACTCCTCAATTGTGAATTCCCCGGGGCAATAGTACTGCCCCAAAACATATTAACTATTTTCAGAAATCTTCTTCTAAACAGAAAAATGATTCTCAATTCCAGCGAAGGACCAGCCATTAGAGATCAGGGTATCGGATGCCCACAGGGTTCCTGCAGTGGTCCAGCCCTCTGGAGCTTAGTCGCAAACGAAATTCTGCAGGACACCTGGCTCGAAAACACAGCCATACAAGCCTTTGCCGACGACTTTGTGATCGTCTCTCACGCCCCCACGAAAATAAAAATTGAAAACCAAATCCATGCAACAATAGAAAAATTCATTAACTGGATCAACAAAAATAAACTTCAAATTTCTACAGGCAAAACTCAATACATCCTCTTCAGCAAATTAACAAGACCCCCACGGATTCGCTGGCAAGGAGAGACAATCCAAAGAAAATACACAATAAAATATCTCGGACTCCTTATAGATGACAAACTAAACTGGAATGCGTACCTTCGAAATCTTCCAACCAAATCATTTACGCTTTACCAAAACCTGCTAAAGATTACCGTAAAAACTGGGGATTTTCCCTTAAACTCAGAAGAATGCTGTACAAGACTGTAATAGAAAGGATACTTGCTTATGGAGCTGCAGTCTGGTGCCTAGACCCACCAGTTAGAATCAAAAGGAAGTTTAACACCATCCAAAGACCATTGATGCTTGCTTTTACAGGAGCATACAGAACCACAGCAATCTCGGTACTCCAGGTCATACTTGGAATTCCTCCTCTCTACCTCCAGCTCCAGCAGGAGGCCAGAATCACAGCCATTCGAAGACTCAACATCTCCCTTCCGGACACTTTGACAACTATCGTTCCTGGAGAGGTTGAAAAGGTTGAAACGGGCTTGGCTGCACATACCGCTGAATGTCCGACAGAAGAACAGATTTCTTTGGTAGATGGAGGGGGTATAAAATCAGGCACCCGCATCCTCACGGATGGCTCGAAGACCGAAAAATGTGTAGGGGCAGCGTTTTGTGTCTGGTCAAGATAAAATATAGTCTACAGATGGTTGCCAAAACTGCAAGACTACAATACAGTTTTCCAGGCTGAACTTCTGGCCTTGAAACACGCAACAGACCATGCAACCAGACTCCCTCACCAGCCAATAACCATTCTAGTGGACAATCAGGCGAGTGTCCAAGCGGCAGCTAATCCAAGAAGTAGAAGCACAAAGCTAGAGTGATCTGTAAGAGCCTTATCACGATTAAGCATATTCACATTTCTTGGATCAAAGCTCAAGTGGGCTACGACGGAAACGAGGAGGCGGACAGATTAGCAAAAGAAGCTGCGGAGTCTTCTAGAGACCCACTATCTGTTAGGGCTCCGATTTCCTTCCTGCAATCAATCCTCAAGAAAAAATGATGAAGGACTGGCAGTCAGACTGGGAAGATGAAGATACGGGGAGGTCCACATTTAACATCCTGCCAAGAGTCTCGACTCAACCATGCTACTGGAAAAGGGAAAAAATCTTGTTTTTAACAAGACACGGTCCATTTCCTTCGTACTTGAAAAGGTTTAACCTTGCTTCGACAGCAAATTGCCCACGTGGAAACACAAATGGTACTCCTTTGCATTATGCGACAGACATTCTGATGTGCATCCTTCCACATGTCTAAACCGGCACAGCAACATGAGCTAATCTGGTTCCGCAACGTCGCTTCCAACAAAGGCTCCGGACTTAAATTCCAAGGATTGCTTCACCATCTTAATGATTTTCTAGAGCTTTTTGCGAATAAATCCATGATCATCTCTCACTTCAAGCCTTTTCCATTCCAAGGGGAATTTTTTGCGCACTCTTCGCCGAAGTGACAGCGCACCTGATCTATTCTCCGCTTCCACACAGAAAAACTTCCACTTTATGGAGAAAAGAACAATCAACAGAACAGACACACATGTGCTTTAACACTCGCATTTTAGTTTGTTCTTGTGAACTTCTTTATTTGATTAGTTTTTTTTTTCTCCCTTGTTTGTTGATATTGTACACTTCATACTCATATTTCTTTCCTTTTTACAGTTTTTGTTTGTATATGTTTTTATATGATACTCCCCTTTTGTTCCTTGTATATTATCCCAGATTTTTTATTTGTATTTTTGTAACCTTTTGCATCTCTCTGCCTTCGCCTTTATTTGCTAGACAGTTAAGGAGCGTCTTTCGATGTCTCTTCCACTTCATGTCCGCCACACTGTTTAAATAACCAAAAGGTTATAGTCGCAGGGGCATGAAGTGGTGTTCTGTTCTGTACTGCAAACCATGGCACTTTGTTGCATGTGAAAAGATCTGTCTGATAGGTGAGTTAAAAAATAATGTATAAGTGACTTTGATATCAAATGCAACTGCATATTAGTGCCTTAGGTATTAAATGCAGCTACACATTAGTGCTTTAGATATGAAATGCAACTGCACATTTCATATGGTGAATGACTTTGGGCAAATTGCATCAAGAAATTGATAATACAATGACTTCCGATGGGAATTTTTTGAAATATATTAAAATAATATAAACAAGACCATTTCTATTTTTAAAAATCATTTACATCGTAGGCGGAAATATCAGCACAGCGGATAAACATAGCATTTTTATGTCAAACATTCCAGAAAATGATTTATTTATTCGAGAACAATGAAAAGAGGCATTAATAAAGTTAGACAAAAAAGTTTTTACCTCAGAGGAATAAGAATTGAGATAGGTCTGTAATAGATATCCCGTTCTTCCTTAGCTGAAGTAACGTAACCCTTGCCAGTTTAATTTTTATTTTCTGCTGCTGCTAGTTTTCAGATTTTGGCAAACTCAAACTATATACTGCGATGTTTTCCCCGTCTCACGAGGACATTTTCCAACGAGAAGAGAGTCTATCACTTTTCACTTAGACCGCAAACCGCAAGCCAGCCACACAAGGTAGTCATTAAAAGTACATTCGTGAAGATAGCATCTGCAAACGGAGGACGGCGACAATACATAGGAATAACTGTCAAAGAGTGCATACGGTTCGGCTGTCAGGAGATTAGTGGTGTACTTTCAGAGGATACCTGCATAGCTCTTGTGGTAAGGAAACCCAGGAACCATCCCACGGTCGGAATTGACAATTGAGGAGATAGACGTTTAGTCGTTGGTCGCATGGCAGTCCGGTTGTCCAAGAGAGGGAGGCGGAGCTCCACCCCTTCAGGTAGAAACAAAACGGGGGTGTTGGACATTAAAGAAGAAGAGCGATGAAGAACCTATTAGGGAGTCTCGAACGTTTTTTCAGACTCCGGCAGCGCATAAAAGAGCTGTGTGATCAGCTCTGATTAAAAGCCCCGAATTGATTCGGACTTTGGCAACGTTCGCTGAGAATCAGCAATTATTTTCGAAATCTCGGTTCGTTGAATTTCGAGCACTCCTTGTAGTCTCGTGCTTATGCTATCACCCTGATAGGAGAAATTATGTCTGCCTTGAATCTTTATCGGACCTGAACTTTGTTTCTACGAAGCTGTTCGGAATACGGTGGTCTTGATCTTCATCTCTTGTGGAACTCTGACTCGATCGAACTTTAACATCAAACGAACTTCGAACTCAAATGAACGAACTTTATATATAATCATTTATTCCAGATTTCTGATGCAAGAAATTATTATTTAAATCATAGCTGTGAAAGGAAAAGTACTTATGCCTACCTAAGCATTTCATTTATTGGTTTACACTTAGTAGCTCATAGGCCAAGACACCACAATACGTTACCATCTATAAATATAAAACTCTAAGGCGGAAAAGGACGTGGCGGAAAAAGGGGGTTAATTTCCTTTTTGTCGATGTCAACGTCTGTTACCAAACAAAACCGGAAGTCCGCCATGTTAGGCATAACGCCATAGCAATAGCCTGTTACTATATCCTTTGCGGTATAAAATAACTTTTTCTCTAAAGAAATGTGTTTAAGACGTAGAGTTCACAATATTTTTTGCAATATAATGAAACTTTAGATGAAATGATTTAAAAGAGATTAGTTAGAAATGAAGGAGATAGCCTACGAGAGCCAGAGAACGTTCAGGTCAAAGTCAAGATAGTTATTCAGCGACTTGGATTTATCTAAAAAAAAGTTTGAATCAAAAACTTGCAAATAAATTTTATCAAACTTTCCCCTCAATCTAAAATTCAGTAAGCTTTAAAATTATGTTCTACATTTTAGTATTTAATTTAGAATTGATTATTATAAATATAAATTTTTTAACAATTTCTTCTTAAATTCATAAGCAGATGGCGCCACTGGCTTAACAGAATGATCTGTAAACATAGTATTTTATCCGTTACTACTGTACCTGCAAATAACGTTCTATTATATCGCACAGTGCCTACAAATAATGTTCTATTCGAACACATCGTACCTGCAAATAAGGTAGGCTAAGGTTCAGGGTTCTTTTAATCTCACAGATGAGTTGCGCCTGAACTTGTTGGTATTTGTATTGCATCCGACAGAAGGTTGCACCTGATCCGATGCAATATTTTGTAACTCTGCGCTCAACACCAGCGCTTTGAGGCTTGTTCTATAATTTCAGATTTAAACCGAAACAAACCCAAAATTACTATGGATTTTAGTGGAGCCTGGTTTTGATACTTCGACCATCTCATATTCATGAGCCAGTATGCAGCAGGAATTGAAGCGTTCTCTATTTTAAATCATTATTAATAAGATGGATTATCAATACTCTAGATTTTAATGGAGCCTGGCTTCGATACTAAGATCATCTCATATTTATTCTCTATTTTAAATCATTATTAATACCATGGAGTATCGATACTTTAGATTTTAGTAAAACCTGGTTTCAAAAATACAATCATCTCATAGCCAAAAGCCTGTGCAGAAGGAATTGAAGCGCTCTATATTTTTAATGATTATTAGCCTTCATATTTAGACATAAAATACATAATACGCTCATAACAAGTTTTAGTATAATTTTATTATCTTAAATTTTTCTGTCAACGACCGTTGCTTTGTGATGTATTTGTAATATTTGAAGCGAATTATGGCCATAGATATTTCCAAAGTCGAATAATTTTGGTTAAAAATTACGTTTGGTTAATAAATTATGTACTTATTTTGAAGATTTTGTTTCTAAATCAGAATATTGAGATAATTGATTAGGCATCGCAAAGATATCCCAAACTACGACCTATTACTCTAACTAAACTCTAACAAAACAAAGTACTCAAACTAAAAAATCTAATATTTTTTAATAGAGTATAAAATATTAAATACAGTGAGGCTTAAAAAAGTGAAAATATGTAGATCATTCTCACACGATTACCGTGGTTACCAAGACTAAGTACCTTATAAACTGATGTAATTCTAAACTAGATCTATCCTATATTACAAAAAATTTAAACGAATTTCACAACACATCTTCAACTATATATTATTTTTAAAAAAATATTACTGAATAGTCTTCTAAGCAACATTAAAAATCAAAAATATAAAATCGCATAATACGCTATCGTCTTATTTCAAGTTAATTCCGAAAAAAAACCAAACTATAACCTAATTAGTTCGAAGCATATATTAATCTCTATAAATGTCTTGAAATACATCTCATACAAGCAAATAAAATCGTTAAGAATAAATTATATCAATAGCTAAAAGAAAAAAAAAACAATGAATAAAATTAGAAAAGTAAAGAAAAAAAGGTATGAACAATGATTTTTTGGTTAAAATGAACTAAGACACATTATTCATATTTCCTGGATTAATAAAAAGTCCATAAGCAAGAAAACAAATCATTCTTTTCTTAGTTTTGTATAGTGCTAATGATATAAGAGATAAATAAATTACATGGTAAGTCTGAGCATTTTAAATTTTTTATAGATGCATTGGCAAAGCATTTATCTTTGTACACGTGTTATTCCAATTAAGATATTAGTACAATAAGCTATTTTTCTCTCGCAAGATGGAATAGAAAGAAATCAAATATATGTATATAATTTTTTTAGTTTAATTCATTATTTAGTATTTACTAAATACCGATATCAATTTCATTTGAACAGATTTTATGAAGAAATGAAAGAAGAATATTTCTTCGAGTTGTTTCCGTATATCGAAAGATATCTTATGAAACAGTATTTACTATTTCGGCTTTCTACTTATAAACATATCTATAACCCATCATAAGGAATCCAAGAATGCAACGAAGAGCTGTAGCGACAATAGCTAAGACATCTACCGGCAGTTTCTAAGCTCCTTCACTCTTCTGAACCATGCCCTTTATTAATTTCGTTAGTTACCTCAAAATATTTGAGACAACTTTCCTGTCGTGAGCTTCACAGATGGCATCAAAATCAACTCTATCGTAGGACTTGCGTTTCTAGTTTTCCAAAATCATATTGAAACTAAAACACACCAATTTTTAAGAAGACGAAAAGAATGTAGTTTTTTCCATTGTTACTTTGAATTGCCCAAACTAGCACTTCAATTCGTAAGAACTAAAACTCATGATCGAATTTCTTAATTTGCAGCGTCTCCTTTTCATTTTTATAAGTCTAAAATAAAATGATTTCCCGAAACTGACAAATTGAGAAAACCCAAATTGATATCAGTTTCTTTCAATGTAGAGTTGTGCAAGTTTTCATCTCTTTTGTTCCAGGTCATACCAGAATTTACGGCAATAAACGTGCTGCCTGAATTCGGAAAAAAGCAAATGTCGTTATAGTCATAAAAGTAGTGTCTAGGTGAAGTAAAGTGGCTTGGGCTCCGCCGTGAGATCACTTATAAGGGAAAATAAATCTTTAAAACGGAACAATATAGTTGAAGAAAGTCTTATACAAAGTTAAAGAGCTTCATCCATTTAGATAAAACAAAATACTAAAAATAGAGCACTTACATAATACTAAAAATAGAACACTTAAAACACACATTTGTTTGTTGACTGTGACGTCACAAAACGTGCAAGAAAAGAGAAAATGTTTTCTTTGGACAAAAATGACCCCAATGGACTTTTTCCAGTGGAGATACCTCAAACAGCAAGTGTGTGCAATCTCTCCACCAACTTTGCAACCTTCTACGACATATTATGATTATGCCAGCATGACACTTAGTATGCTAAAAAGAGTGCAATGTGAAATTAAAAGGTACAAATGCATTTTATAGCTGACCGAGAGAAGTTTGAGCACTGAAAATAAAGGTATCTTGTGAGAATAAGCTTTATTTTTTCTCTAAGTAAACTGTTTCGTAATTTAACGGTGTTGGAAATCACGAACAAATAACTGAAGTTTTATGCGTCTTCTTCTTAGTATTTATGTCCACTAGGTGCCTTTTTGTACTAAATCGATAATGTTCTAAAACTTTGTAATTAAATTTTCCTATATCGCTCTGTTTTAGAGATAGGAACGTTAATCCTTCAGTTTGCCGCCGGTTGGCACTGTAAGTGGTCTCATGGAGTAGCACTAATCGAGTTAAAGATACCTAGGCAACCCCGCTTTATGACTATAGCTGTTGGCGTTCTGAAATTACGGAGGGGGATAATTGACTTTAGTGGGCACCCTTTATATCTGAATGGAATCGCTTATATCAAATATCCCTATTATGGGCTATCCACTAAAGAATTTATTCTAGCTATTCATAGACGTTTGAAGGTTAACCATTTTGGTCCTAATAATGATTTTTCATATAGAAATCAATCAATACGTATTGATTGAAATGCATTCTCCGTTTCCTTCATTTACCAACTTTTTGTCGATCTAGTTAAGTCTGTGATTTCGTTTGCAAAAATTTTCATACACGAGGTGTAATAAATTTAACAAAAATATTTTTTTTAAATACGCTTTTATTAATGAATTAAAAAGTAGACTTTTTACTTTTAATTATTGTAGAATTTCTAGTCGTAATTTATAATTCATTAATAGAAATGTTAGGGAATCTTGAAATTAATTTTCCTCAAATTCTCAACCAGGTGGCGCCACTCATGCAGAATCAAAATTTAATAAGATTAATCGTTAACTGATAATTAATTTCTGAAAATATTAAAATAGTGTATTTTCATACAGAACACTGAAGTGTACAAAATTTCAAAACCCACACATCAGGAAATGAGTGAAAATCGATTACAAAACTTATCTTTACAAATATGAAACTAGTCAGGTAAATTAAAGTTTGTAGGAAGGAAATAGTGAACATTTCTTATCGACAGAAATTGCCCTCAACATTATCTCAAAAATATTTTTAATGCACACTTAATAATACTTATATATTAATATAGACGAACCTTCTCTAACTCTCATATCTCGAAATTTATGTTTTTATAAAAATAGATTATGCATATTTCAGAAACTAGAGTTATGTCATATTTCTAGTAACAAAATTCTAAGAAAACATTTCTTACTCGACTTCTTTTCCCATTTCAAGACAGGGCGACAAAATGTTCAAATTGATTCCATGGTGCAGTTTTTTGAAAGCTTTATTGAAAATATCAGAAATAAGGCTCTGTATTCTGATGTGACTATTTGCTTGAAATTTCGCAGCACGTACTTTTAAAAAACGTGACTCAGATTCGGGCTCCTACACTTTATACGAAGCCCTAGAAAGTAGAACGAAGGGAGATTTAAAAAAAATAACGAAAGCCGGCTAAATTTTGAAAGAGAAAATATTTCAGATACTACATCGCCGTTTTAAAGAACTCCACTATTGCGCACTTGAGTAACAGAAAAGAATAAAATAATATTCAAGAAAGAATCAATTGTGCTTGAAGAAGTTTGAGAATTCTCGCAACAGTGAACAGTTGAGAACGAGTATATAAAAGAAGTTACTATTGACATACATATACACATACTCATGAAACGAAAGAAAAGCAGAAAAGTAGTTTGGATACATCAACGGGACTTACATGCAGTTTTGGATAGTGTCTGAGCATGTACAATGCCAGCAATGAAGAGAGCTGTATACAATATCTGAAAAGAGAAAAAGTTAAATATTTATTTACACAGGTAGAAAGTGGAAAGAAAATATAGTCAGAAAAATGCACTTTGAGAGGGAATAAAAAGATATCTCTATGCAAAAAAGCCTAAGAATGCTTCTTGAAATAATGATTGAGCTTATTTCTTTTGAAATGAAAAATATTAAATTATCTGGAGTGGTCTGCTACATCCACGTATAAGACATGGCTAATTGAATATTAGAGAGTTTATGTTATTTTATTTCCTTAAAAAGTTGTTTTATATAAAAGATGTTTGCCAATGTCTACATTATTGTTTATATTGCATGAAATACCGAATGCAGAACGATAAAAAAAGCGAAGATAAATAAAATACACTCATTTTTTATTTTGAAAAGAATATATGGATGTGATTTTGAAAAAAAGATCTGTAGTTTTTAGAGAAGTTTATAAACCATTTTGCTTCTATTAATTGCTTAGGAGAATTTCAATAGATTTCAAAATTTTGAATTAATAATCGATTACTTATCAATAAATATCATATCCCATGATATCTATGGCTAATATAACCGAAGTAATAAAAGCGAAAATGGAAGATTGCCGATATCTGTACATCATCGCGTAATTTTTATATAATATTTCGAATTTTTAAAATGTTCCGCAAGTTTTATTCCTTCACGAATTTGTAGGGAACGGAAGTCATACCTACGAGCATATACGCGATATTATGATATATTCCCACATTTGTCATACATCCATGAGACAATTATTTCGACTTTTTGCCAAGTGAGTACTTTCATTATAATCGCAAAAGCAATGTGTAAATTTCTATCAACAATGGTATTGATAACGTCATAACTTGATTATGTATTTGGACTCAAATTATGTTTTTACTATATTTTTTAATATACTCATATAATATGATTTCGGTAATACACAGCTGTGTGGCTAAAATTTTATAATAATAAATCATGTTTGCACATGCTTTTAATAGCTGTTGTATAAATCTATAAAAATAAGAATGAGAAATAAACGGAAATATGAGTTATTAAAAGTAACTCAACTTTTTCTTCATTAAAAATTACTTAAATTAAATATGCATTAAATATACAATTTATTCTATATTAATTATAAAAAAGTAAAGATGTCAGTAATTGAAAATGCATAACAGCGCTGTATGGGTTTTAGATCACATAACCATGAATCCTAAAATGAATTATTAACGCAGAGAAATATCGTTGGAAATTCGATAGAATCAAACCACAGTGTATCTGAATTAGTATTAAAAGTATTATTTTCTGAATTTTTCAATAATTCGTAGACCATTAAAACAGTAATCTTAAGATTGATTACAAGAATGAATTTCCCCCAAATTTTTTGTGTTAGAAACTGAACTCGGAATTAACTAAAATTAAGTATACGAAAAAATTTTTGTCGAGAAAAAAATTCTTTAAAATAATTTTTTCTATAAATCGTGTAGTAACTATAATATCCACGTATAACTACTTTTCTTTTTGCAAGAAAAATTATTGCGTGGAAACTTTAAAAAATGTTTAAAAGCTAATTTTTAGTTCTAAGAAAAAAGTAGCTGGGTTTGAAATATATCTCATGGAGTACCGTTTTACACTTCTTTGACAATAAAAAAAGTCTTCCGCACGTATAAACTGAATAATAAATCAAAAATAATTGAAAAAAAGTCAAGATTAGTATTTGAGAAAAAGATTTTTACTAAAATGGAAATCCCTGCAAAAGTTTTTCTTACTACATGCTAAGTATCAGGAACTTTATAAGAATTAGTATACAGAATGAGAATAAAGAGGGCCATTACTTAAACCTTAATCTCTCGGAAACAGACACAAATCTGTGTTAAATGTTCACAATAAATTATCTTAACCGAAGAAAACGTCCATTAAAATCAGCATAAAGAACATATTTAGAAATTTATAACCAATTCTTACTTTTAGGATTATATAATTTTGAAAGATTGGTCAACTTATAAATAAATATGAATCCTCTTATTTCTATGATGCTGTACATCAATATTTTGGCCCTTGAAAGAAATTCTGCCTTTTAATAACCAAACTTTTCTCTCTGGAATTCTTGTCTGCTTTTTGTTTTGAAATAGGGTATAAGCTATTATTTTATTTTATTATTAAATCAGTATAGTTTCGGTATATAAATTTATAGAGCTTAGAAAAATCCGAATTTTTCTTATTTCGTATGGTGAGCAATTTTAACACCAGGTTTATGTTTTTGGAATTATGTCATGAAATTTACGAAAAAAAGGAAAACTTATGTAAAAAGTTCATGTTTCTAAGAAAATGAATTTAATGTAAAGAACATATGCATACTAATATGAATATTATGATCAAAATACGTTTGTATAAAGAATAGTAGTTTCAAGATTTAAAATATAAGATTAAGTTGATTTAAGAATCAAACTGCTTTTAAACCTTTAACTATTTTAATCTAAAATATATTACGCGCAAAACTAAAATAATTTCCTGGGATAAAATTTAAAATAAAAAGCTTAAAAAAAAGCTATGGTTAATCTCTTAATATGAAATATTTTATTTGTAAAAAAGTATGACTATTTTGCTCACTGTAAAAAAATCTATAATTTTTGGAAAATAATGTTTAAGTGTTTACAATTTTGTTTAACGTTTCTCCTCTCAATAAATTTTTAAATAAAATATATCTCCAAAATGTAGTCTGAATAATGTCAAATTAAAAATGATTCCTCATTTTATTTGTTTATATCAGGTGTTAATTCATTTCAAAAGTAGACGAGTGGAATTCAAATATAAAATAATGTTTTAGATCAAAACGGTTTATTTTTATTAGCTTTGGTGAATTTAAAATAGCCAGACTTGTCCTCTTAAATTATTCGTATTTCATACTGTAAAACTGCAAGTGAATTTTTTGATAATTTTTACTCCGATAGAAATATACAGTGTGAAAAATTAATAAAAAAAACCCTTATAATGTAGCAACTTCGTTTTTTTAAATGAGAGAGTAGCTGAAAAAGTAATTTTTTCAGATAGGTAAAGCGGCGTTCCGTCGCACTAAATCCGCGCAATCCAATGCAAATGTCAAAATTGGTACCGTGCAGCAGAAAGCACATCTCTGATTCCACGAACGCAAATCAATTGTAACAATTCAAAGACTTATTCGGTTAGAGTTTTTAAAATTGTCAGCCTCCAAATAAGAACTTTACCAAGCACTGGTATGATAAGTTAAAGGGAACAGGAAATATGCATCAGTCAAGAAGACTTTCATTCCTTAAATTCTTATATCAACGCTTAATGGAGTTCTTACTTGGAGAACCGCAATTTCGATACTCTAACCGAATAATTCTTTGAACTGTTACAATTGATTTGCTTTCGTGGAACCAGAGTTGCGCAGATTTAGTGCGTCGTAACGGTGTGCTAGCTATCTGAAAAACCACTTTTTCAGCTATTCTCTCATTTAAACAAAAACAAAGTTGCTACATTATAGGGTTTGCATGTTAATTTTTGAAACGGTTTCAATAATTTATGACCACCGAGTAAATTATCTTACGAAAACAGATAAACCTACGTATGTAAAATTCCTTTTACAATATGATGTTGATTATTAAAATGATTCTTGTAAATTTATCAATATTAATGTAAATTGAATGATTTACATTAAGTTTTCATCGTTTTTCTACAAAATAGGTTCAGTATCCGGTTCCACTCCAATTGTAGTAATAGTGTCCTGAAATAAATCCACTCCCCTTCTTTATCAGGGGATATCCTCCACGTAATTGTGCTGATCAGTTTCCTGACTGCATTCTGATTGACAACTTAATGGATTCTTAACTAACTGAACTCACATAGTTCTGCAACCTGCCTATAACGTGAAATCACATTCCATGAACTACATTCCAAATGAGGGAATTGGATCTTCAAAGAGTGCTACGCCTAGAAAAATATTCCTCACCTTTGTATGCTTTGTATGAAGGGGTATCTGATAAGATTCATTTGCTTAGTTTACCTTTACGATAACCAAAGGTCTAAAAACTAAGTAAACTTGCTTATTTGGTATTTTAATAAACTTATATAATGTAAAGAAAAGTTATTGATGCTAAGCAATAACAGATAGATTAGTTTTAAAACTAAAATTGAAATGTTTTTATTATAAAAGAAGTAGAGTTTAATAAAGAAATTAAATGATATTTGCATGTCAACCGTGTCAAGATTTGTCTTTTATTGTCAATGAAATTTTATAAAATGTGGCAAAGGACGAAAGGCAAATGGCGGTGAAAAATGTTATTTTAAACATTTGTTTCATAATATTACTTCTGAAAATAGAAAGACCAAAATCTCCTGCTTTCGAAAATAAAAGAGATTTCTTTAGTGAAGACCATGTAACTAATGCATTTAAATATTATAGACCAAATTGGAGGGGGGGGGGGGGGTGGTTTAATTGGGTTGTTTTTTTTTTAAGTTGTTTTTCTGGATAGGGCGTTAACTATTTTCAAATTTATTCCAGGCAAAGTCTTGCGCATAATTTCCGCCACCAAAATCGTTTTCTCAATCGAATAGAAGAAATAAAGGGTTATATATTATATAGTGTTGCATTCTTTTGGTTTATTTAATTATAATAATGCCAAGAAAATATAATAATTTGTCACATAAGAATCTCTCTATGAGTTATCAATGCTTCTGCAAAAATAAAAAAATGTAGAGAAGTGACTGAATTGAGGGGAAGTTACTGTTTTGTTTTCCATTCTCAATGCTTTAATAAACTGTTTCGTATTGTTTCTTTGATTTAATCTAAAAGAACGATAACATTACTGCCTTAATTGTAAATGTTCAAATGTTTAATATTCAATAAAATTTTACAAAGGAATTGTTTATTTTCAATCCGTTTTTCTTTTGTAATAACAAATATGCAGCAAATATTCCTCCGAAATCCGAATGATTTAAAGAATTTATTCGTTATCATCAGCGTAATTTTAAACTTACAAAAGAAGTTTATCCCATCGAGATTGCCCGGTTTAAAATTTATGTGACGTACCAAAATCAATGTAAATAGAGTTAATATATTTTTGACAGGAAAGAAAGCATTGACATAAAAATATGAATATTTCTAAATAAACCGTGTATATCTAGCTAAATAATTAGCATTCACTTCAATGAACAGATGTACGCTGCCTAATGATTTGATTATTATATTAAAAATCAGCACATTCCCTTAGGAATCCAATGTTAGCATATATAAGCTTTTCAAACATTGAGAGGTTTGTATAATTTACTTTTCTGCCTATTTTGGCTAATTTGCATTGTAAAGATCAAAAATAAATTCCTGTACGCGTTTATCATAGAAAATACAATAAAAATAAACAGGCATAGCTTTATTATAAGGTCAGAGTATATCTCAAATGTTGTTAACAATATTTTTAACTTAATATGCACAGATGTTTTAATACAGTATTTTTTTACAGTATAAAAAAAGACAATATTATTTTTTAGCATACAGTTGCTGTACAAAAAAGAGAATTTCTTTCTTAAAATTCAAATTAGTTGCTATTTTCTCTTATGGCTATGCAATCATAGAATAGAGTTCGCATTTCTATAGATTAAAGAAAATGTGTTTATAACAAGAATTTGATCTAACCTGCTGAAACACATTAAAGAGTCACTCAGATTTTTTTAAAGAAATGCATATGTTCCAATCATCAGAAAAATTAGAATGAATATTTCTATTAGGTCCTACAAATATATGATACTACAAAATTTGGCTTCCAAAATTATATTTATGCAGTTTAACAGATAAAAGGCTGTCTCAAGCATTTGTGGAGATCACGAAAGTTCCAATATTTGGATGTAAAAAATGAAGCAATTTGCTTTCCTTGCGATATCCGTGACTATGATTTACCTGATGGCTCAATATCGTCTTCCCTTGGAATTTACAAATTGGTCCTATAAATTCTGAGACATTCTTCCTAATTTCTCCAAAACGGCAGTCCTTAGAATTATTAGAGTAACAGTAACAAGTCTCTTAAGAGCCCGATGAACAAACATGTTAACGCCTCCAGACGTTCTATAACCTGCTCCAAAATTCAGTCTCCAACAAGACGACCTTTCTGGCGTTGAGCCTTGTTGTCCATTGAAATGAATATATCGCAAATGACTTCAGCATACAGTCAAACCTCCGGTCTTCAATTGGTGATACCGAGGAGCTCAGAGATTCTTGAAGCAAAAGTTTCATTCTCTTTTCTAAACTTCTTTTCCCTCAAATTGCCATTCTGGATGATATACTGGTCTGAACGTCAACCTATACTTATTTCTACCAAAACAATCATCCTGCAGCCTCGGTTTTGTGTTCTTTAGCGCTCAAAATTGGGATGTTTCCTTGTAACACTTTCATTCCATATGAAGACAGCCGATTACTTAGCTCCAAACAGAATAAAAAATGAACAGAGGCTGATTTAAAACACTTTAATTGTGAAATACTTATTCACATTGTGTGTTTATTACATACGATGCAAAAATATTGAAGTTGATTTTTTTATTTAATTTTCCAAAACGTTTAATATCACTACATAGAAATTTGTCTATCTTGCATAGGGAAATAGATAAAATACGTAAGAGAAAAGGAAGAGATGTGATCGGTGGCTTAGAGAGTTAAGGCAGTGCATGAATCGGGAACATAGTCGTAAGGTTGAAGAGTTTGAGCTCTATCCTCAGGCTGTGCTCTTAACCCTTTCTAAGGCCGTAGGAAGTATAAATTAATCAATTTTTAAAATGCAATTTTTCCACCAAAGTTTTCGATGAAACAAAAACTTATATGTTTCAGATTCTTATTTCAAACCCTAATGAATAATCTTGACTTAGTAATTAATAATTAATTAATTAAATTAATTAAAAAAATTAATATCATTCGATAAACTAAACGAATTTCTTTTCTTAAATTAATCTCATCCCAAAGTTACTTCATTATACCACTACTAGAAAAAAATAGCCCTTTAAAGGTTTTAGCAGCAATATTCATAACCTAGTTAACCGATGTGCGCTTGAAAGTTACATAGGACGGTAACCTAGCACCATGTATTAGCGCTCAAGAAAGCCCTCTACTTCAGGTGACACCGAGGAGCTCCGAAATCGCTTTGACCAACAGAATCAGTCCCACTTCTTCTTTATCATGAGTCCTGGGGTTGGAAGGTTACATTAGATGGGGTTAGTCGCAATAACATTTGGATAAAGAAATGCATTGAAGGTCGAATCACCTTTCAAAATTCTTTATGAAAGTGAAAATGGTTTCAACAGGATAGTAAGTAACGAATAATCACTTTGAGAATAACATGCTTTATCCAAGGAAAAAAATTAATTTAATGTATGTTCAGCTACAACTTGGAATGTTTATTTTTCGTGGTTGCAGCTATGCACTAATTTGGTTTTTTTTCTGAGCTTCTCAATTTTTATCCGTACGTCGCACAGTGGTCCAGTTTCGTTTTCTAGCGAGATAAATGTTATAAAGTTATAGCGACGAAACTAAACACAGCAGAGACTTGAAATTTGCACAGTTTAAAGTAAATGGACTTCAGTTGTATCCCATGGAATTTCATAAAAATCGGTTGGATATTTCTTGATTTGTATTAATTTATTTAATTCGTTTCCATTGTTGTCTATGGAGGGAGCTGTTGAAAAGTTAATAATTAGTTGTATAAAACATAAAAAATCTCATAAATTTTACCAAACGAAGAAAATAGCTTAAAACTAAGACTTGTGAAATTTTAGAAAAGTCTGGTAGGCATTTTTTTTATTTTTAACATTCCAAATATTTGCTTTGTTAAAATATATCTAATAAATAATTGTGCGATAATTCAAATGCCTTTCAAAACGATTAAAAAGTGAAAGAAATTCGTTACTATAATATATATGTTATATAAATACCATTAAATTTTTAAACAATTACTTTTAAGAGTAAAATTGCCGCAGTTTTCACAAAAATAGTATGAGAATTCAGGAAATAGTCCAAAACATTTTAATAACTAACTTTTTAGCGTAATAGATAAGGGTAACGCTTTTCATCCTATGAATTATGTTTTATATTATTGTTATTTAGGAAAAACTATTTGTGGTAAGTTTTCCTAATTTTATCGTCCTTTTAGCTGTAGCTGAAGACAGCGCTGGAGAGGTTGTCACTGAAGCAAACTAACTGTCTTTAAAATTTCAAATGTCGTTCTGAACTATTCCAAATTTTCGCGTTTTCGGTGTGTTTATGTGAACTACTAAATCAGAAATAAATATTGAAATCGATTTAAAATACTTTTGAAACCATTCAGCGTTTATTTCAAAAAAAGTTCAAATGTATTTTAGATTGAGTATCTGCCCCCTTAAATTCCATATTTTTTTAATAAAATTTTAAAATTAATGTAGATTGAATTTTTATTAATTAACATTTAGGCTAGAACAAGTTAATTTAGTGTTTCAAGAGGAGGGTTTTTTTTACCCAGATACTTATTTTTGCGTCATTGAAGGAAAAAGTGAAAATTCTTCACTGACATAGAAGACATTAAAACATTAAATAAATGAAAAAGTCGGAGTTGATTGGGGCAAATTTTTAGAACTTTTATAGAATATAGGGTGTAGAAATGATTTAAGGTAGTCTCAAGGTGTGCAAAGTTGTTCAAAGTTTTAAAATTCACTTTAAATTTGAAAATTTAGTGGAAAAAAGGGTCTTTTAAAAATATAGTATAAAAATATGGAAAATATTAAAATGATGTGTTAAAAACGGTATCATTTACTTACCCTGCAATCCGTCATCATGAAAAATCTAAAATTGGACAGATAAAGAGCAATGTAGGACTTTAGAGAACGAAATCCGAAGGCTCACTGAAACGATACTCAAGTGTTCGAAAGACATTCTTCAACTTTAACCTCCGTAAAACCTCCTAAGACTACATGTTTATACAAAAACATTTATGGCTTTCAGGGTTCCAAACGGTTCTCTACCTACCCCCAAAGGAAATAAACCCATTTGTCGACCTTGAAATTTCGAATTTTGTCGAGATGCAAATCGGTTAAAAAGTTTCACTCTTTTCATTAGATAAATTAAAATTTGATCACTTCACTAAAAATATATTTACCTTTTGTATTTAAAAAGAAATTTTAAACATGTAATTGTCCTCTTGGTAAAATATCACTTTTCTATGTACAAGAATAGAACAAAGTTAAAAACCAAAACAACATGGAGGAATCTGACTTTTCACTTTTTCAAGGGCCACGCAAAGTAGAGATTCAAACAGAATTTTTCTGTTTAAAATGATCGTCCTAAAATTCTAATATTTATTTGGAATGCTTCCCATTTATCTCTTTTACGAAACATCAGGATTTTAATTGAATAGATTACCGATGAAAAATGCTTGGAAAATATTATAGAAGTTCGTATATTCTTGAAATTGTGTTCCTTAGAAAATAAACTTTGAAAATTATATTTTAAGCAATTGCAATAGTGTCCTACGGTTAGATGAAAAATCAAACATAAGAAGTAACTTATTTTATTTATGTTTTGTTAGGTATTATGAATAAATGCATACAATTATTTTTAAATCCTGAGAATGGCATACATACAAATTTACCAATATTTTCCGAAAATAATTCATGTTATAACCCTTGTTAACGTTCTTGCTCAAAAGGCAGAAGACAGTGATACATTGATAAGATTTAGAACAAACAAAAACAAGTAAAGTGTTTAAAGTACTTCATAATTTGCATAAAATATTAAATGGCCTTGTACATAGAATTTTAAATACAAAATTAGTAAGAGAAATTATACTAAATTACAGTAAAACATAATGAAGAAAAAAACTGAACAGTAAAAATTACAATTCTAAGACCAGAAAACCAAAAGTAAAAAAATATTACCATTAAAATTAAATATCTTTTATCTACTGTATAACTTAAGGATTTGTCGGGCCACTTAAGAGTCTTAAATAAGACTGTTGCCAAGGCCCTTAAAGCAGTTAAATTTCGAAATTTTGGCTTAGATGTTTAACAGTTTTTAGGGGCTAACATCAAAGCAGAAAGCAAGGCAAGTTTATTAAAATATTTTCATGAAAATCGTTTTGAAAATTATCCATTCGGAAAAGGTTCTTTCATATTAGCTGGGTGCCTTGTATTTAATATTTCTATGTATTAAATTCGTCGTGTATATTATATCTATATACAGCTTTAATTGTTAGTGAAAAACTCGTACAGAAAATGAACTAAATGAAGTACTTTTCGAAGAAAGATTTTATTTAATGATTAGTAATGCGTTGTGAATTGATTTATGTTATCGAATTTTGAACTTTTCATGAAAACACCTTCTTAACCAGGGAGGACGCACGGACCAAGCCTTCGGATTCCTAGAAAACTAGCCACCTATTCATTACTTTCTTATCAGTAGCTGAGTTAGTCACCCCCTCTGCCTTTTTTGAGTATTTAGAAAGTATTTCCGGAATCTTTCGTCCTCTAATACATGTTTGGTCAGTTACTGGGGTTATTAAATGATCCCGCGCGTCTCTCTGTTTGTTACACTGACTAGTTATTAAACGTAGCTGATACGGTCAGCTCGTTATTTTCTTTGCCGAATTGTAGTATTTAACTGTTCCTCACAATGCCAACTCCATAAGAAAAAGAAAAGGAGCGTTTACGTAAACTTTTTGCTGAAGTTGAAACTGATGAAGATCCAGACTTTGACAATGAAGACAATGTACCTGAGGTTGTTTTAGAAGAGATTTTTTCAGATCATGAAAGTTTCTGCGAACATGATAAGGAATCGGAAGAGGACAGGGATTCTGGAAATGAATAACTTGGAATTGAATTTAGGCAAAATATTCGCTGTCATAATATTATGTCACACTTACCTGGAACAAAAGGACCAGCAAAAGATGTGACAAGCCCTGTGAAGAGTTGGGAGTTATTCATCAACGATAGCATGATACAGTTAGTTGTAGAATGCACATCTTTATCAAGAAATGCTCACCAAACTTGAAAGAGACGCACGAAAAACGGACCTTTTCGAAATCCGTGCTTTATTAGCGGATTATAATGGAGTAGTTTTTATTTATGTTAAGCACTGTATTCTTAATGTCTAAAAGTCAAAAGCGTTATTTTTCTAACTAAAAAGATAATGTTTTTAACAGCGTAGGGTTGAGTTTTAGTTTCGGGTCATTCTGTGCCCCAGCGCGATTTAGCGTTCGCTAAGGAGGCGCGCGTTCTCTCGGGTTAACAGGCATTTTGAAAATGAATAATATCATACTGATACAATCTATCTAATCTTGTTTTGCATGTTTTGTCAAGTTTTGAGTGCATGCGAAAAACGCGTTCGCCTACACGGCATATTGTGATTTGTAAATTTCAATTAACTAAATAAAATCCATCACAAGAATGGGAAATGGGATTTATCTTTAAATAATAAAGGCAAGATAACTGGGCTGTTTGAAAATAAAATTATAAATATTTGATAAAATTTTCGTAAATATAATCAATATTTCGAAGCACTTCATCACTTCGTAATTTATTTCGCCTTCAAAATTAATCCATATCGTCACTGTTATCGTCAATATCAAAATGTCGTATATCAAATTAGCCAAAGCTTTTTATTAATGAAAATCGCTTCTTTTGGTTAGATATATGTGCTCACAAATGGGTGTATATTATTGCTGTATGTTGTCACAAAATGTCAACATATCACTAGTGGTTCCAGCTGTTAAATCAAAATTTCGTATGTTTTCCTGTGTTATATTTTTGACATATGACATGCGACATTTGTATTTGATTATTGCTAATAAATACTGTTGAGGAATAAATTACCGAACTTCGGCGATTTCATTCAGTTGACAGTTTATCTGAAACACCCTTGAATAACCCTAAATCTCTTTTAAATTTACCCCCTTCTTCTGAAGGAAAAATCTTAAAAATTGTATAGGTGCATGTCATCTTAAAAATTTAGTATTAATCTAATGCTATTGTTCAGCGTAAAACTTTTGAAATAAAAATAAAAAAAAGTTTAAAAAAACTAAATATTAATTAATAAAAATATTAATTAAAATTAGGTTAGGAAAAGCCACATAAAGAATGTTGTGAGTAATGTAGCAGAGTAATCTGCTATCTTATGTGCGTATTTATAATAGTGTAATAAAAAGTAGAATTTTTTTTATCAAAAATATGAAGGTCGACACAAAATAGGTTAAGTTACAGAAAATTCTAAGTACCTAGGAATTCTCGGGAGATCAAGTAAGACCACCAAGCAATAACCAGGTATATACCAGGTTGCAATGAGCAGGTATATACCAGGTTGCAATAACCAGGTATATAGGAAATAAACAGATCACGCAAGCGCTGCGACCAAACACGAACTCCGCAATATTTCCGATGATTCAACATCAGAAAATGAAGTTTTTGACGTGAAGAAGAGTAATCTGCTATCTTATGTGCGTATTTATAATAGTGTAATAAAAAGTAGAATTTTTTTTTTATCAAAAATATGAAGGTCGACACAAAATAGGTTAAGTTACAGAAAATTCTAAGTAAATTGAAATTTTAATCATATTTAAAAATATTTTTTTCATTTTAGTAAATTTTTAGAAATTTTTCATAGAGAACCATTGTAGCTTAATTTTAAAAATACGAGTTTAATCTCTACACGCTTTTACGATTTTATTTTGTCCTCCATATTTTTAATAAAATTTATTTTCTACTTTTTAGGAAAGTGATATAATTGCCTCCTCATAAACATTCTTATTTTTTACTTATTAGACTTTCATGTTTTCCGTAATACATTGTTATAAATATTATGAAATCTTTAGTCAATTTTTTTCCTCATGCTCACTACCAGAATGTACATCTGGAAAGAAAATCCTCAAGGAATATGAAATAAAAATTAAACTGAAATTAGTCTTTTAGCTGATAATTATGATTCTAAAATATTAAAACAATGTATTGTCATCGGGAACATACAGATGTACAATATTCCAGAATACTGAATTTACTAAATTCTACTTTTTCCTGATGTAACAGAAAATTCCAGAATTCTGTTACATCAGGAAGAAGTGAAGTATCGATTACAAAAATTCCATATTAGGATCATGGACGCAAAGCTCTCTGGAAAATCTTAGTTCAGGCTGGAACATAACTGTTTCGTCTTTCAGGTGGAGTTGACTTGTATTCAACAAACCCTTCTTTGGTAGTAGTTCATCAGCCAGGTGAAATTTGCGATGTCTTTACCAATAGCACGAGCATACTACATACAAAAAAATAGTTCTTTTGAGTAAGTGAAGCGGCTGTTTGATCTTTGATTTGAATGATACAACCGACAATGCTGCAAAGTAGGTTCGGAAAAGCCACATAAAGAATGTAGATATGCACCTGGGAATTCCCGGAAGATCAAGTAAGACCACCAAGAAGCGACAACTTTTTGAAGTGAGGCAGCAGATAGAATAATGATAAAAAATGGCCAAAGCGCTCATAATATATTTCCAGAAGTTGCAATAACCATAAAAAATATCAGGAAATAAATATATCACACAAGACTCTCCGTAATATTTCCGATGATTCCACATCAGAAACTGCAGTTTTTCACGTGAAGAAGAGTAATCTGCTACCTTATATGTGTAGGTGCCCATTCCTAGCCCGTCTGAGGAGATTCATCAAACCATTAACGCCACTTCGTCATTTTTAGCTGCCCTTATATATTTAGTTATTTGTATACAAGGAAGTTGTTTTTCATTCATTTAGTCTAGATACCAGTCTGTGGAAGAGTTTTAAAGAACTATAATTTGAAATTCTTTTTACCTTTACCGTTCCTAGAAGATGTGTATCTACGTCTTACCTGCAGTCCGAAATGACACAGGTAACCAAGTTTTAAAACATTTTTTTCTAAAGAGCTCTAACCTGCGTAACACCACTGATGGCACAAGCCCAATTACCATCAATCTTCTAAATTTGAAAATGTCAAATTAAATAAGATTTGCATTAAGATCGTGAGGTGAATTAATTTTCTTTTCTACGTCCCTTCACGATTGGAAGAAAACTAATTGATGTTATCTTACATTGTCACAAGTCATAAGCATTTTTAATTTGTAAATGTTTCTGACTATTATTTGATAAAACATCTAACTAAAATAAAAAACAATGTAATAAGCTAGTAAAAATAAAGTCATAACTTTTTGACAATTTAATTTAAACATAAAAATTAAGTAAAGAAGACTTTGTCTTGTTATTACTTAAAATTCTTCAATCTATTTCTTCAATCAAAAAGTTTTTCAGACATTTCAATCCTATTAAATCCGCTCGAGTTCATACGAATCATGTAAAATGCGTGGCTGTCATCAGTGCATACGAAAGAAGTTCCCATGCATTGGTCAATAAATTTTACACAGGAGCAAGTAATTTTTCAGTTTTGGCAGAATCATTCAAAGATAAATATGTTAAAGCTAATGGAGTTGCTTTATTTACTTTCAAATGCACCTCTTCAATACATAAATCTCTTCAATCACATAAAATTTTGCCAAAAAGCTACGAAACACTTATAGTTAGAAACAATATTAAAATACCTGATATGATTGATGCCTAACAGAATATTTGTATATTGCTTTTCACTGCAATGAATGGGCTGAATTAGAATTAAAAAGAACCAAGCACAATAATAAAATATTTTCATCGCAATAACAGGAAATTTCAGCTTTTTCGATGAAAACAGTTTACATCTAACACATGCTGAATATTTAGGTAAAGTGACGAATAGATAATGATTAAAAATGGAATATAAATATCAAAAAATAGTACAAGATTCAAGCGGTTGACTGAAAAGAAGAATAATGCTGCGAATTGAAAATGAAGCCTCGAGTACATTTCCAACAAATCATAAAAGCTGTTTACCATACAAAAAATGCGAGACATTCCAAAAATGCCTATAAAACAATACAGGAAACAAAATGTTATTTTTTCATCCATGTTTAAATTCATAAGATGTGATTCGCAGGCACTGATAAATAGTCTTCGTTTAATGCTTAAATGGAACTCTTAATGGAACAAATATTCTTAGTAGCGAGTTTGCGGTTAAGGAGAGCTTAAATGCATGTGTTAAGAAGAGTCACTTTAACCAAATATTAAGGTAATAAATACTTCAAGTAAATACATTTAAACAAACTGAATTAGCTTGGTAGTTTTATATTCACTTTCTAGGAGAAACATACAGAAATGTTGATTTTTCTGAGGTGTAATTTTTTCTTGTAATTATACAGGGTGTCTGAGAATTGTTAGACCCATTTCAAAAATTAATAAAAAACAACTAATAATGTTACAACTGCAAGTTTTTTTGTAAATGAGAAAGCAAATAAAAAAATTCTTTTTCAGAGAGGTGGCGTACCATCACGACGTTCTAAATTTGCTACATCGGGAGATTTCCATAAGCAAGGGCTACAGATCAGCGGAAGCCGATGCGCGTTTTCTGGTTTCCTGTTTCAGTTTTTCTTGAATATCTAGAAAACTATTCAATTTTCGAATTACAATTGATTTAACAAATTAAAGAGCGTAAAATACCCTACCAGTACATGCTTTTATTTTTCTTCTAGTTTTAATAGTTTCGCAGATATTGGCTCTCAAAAATGGGAAATGTCCAAAGATTTACGACCACCTAGACCACCGTAACGGCACGTTATCTATCTGAAAAAAGAATTATTTAAAATTCGCTCTCATTTTTTTAAAAAAAACGTAGTTGTAACATTATTAATCTTTTAAAATAATTTTTAAAATGTGTCCAACAATTCTCTGACACCCTGTACTTCTGTAATTTTTAAATTAAAGCTTTTTTACATCTTGTAGCCGAGATTTTGTGAATGGAAATGGCAACTATAAAAGTGTTATGAAAGTGGAAGGCCTTAAAGAACATAAAATTGCTGAATATTTAGAATGAAATAATAAAAAAAGTTTGCATATAATTTAATGGTTCAGTGAAATCTAACAGCTGCAATATAAATGTTTATTAATCTTGAAACGCAGAAGATTTCATTTGAATGGGTTAATAAATCTCTTTCATCTTACAGCGCAATGGAGTAACCTTTCCCAGTCCTGGTAACCGTTCTCAGAGAAGGAAAAGTTATAGTGCACGCAACATTTACGATATCCAAACATGAAGATTGGGCGTTCAGTAAATGTAATAAAATACATGAATTCTCCCGACTACCTCAAATTCACTTTCTCAGAGAAGCAAGTATAAACAGTAACAGAATTCGGAATTTATCGAATTGTAATAAATTTTCAGACTAGAAACGAAGTATGTAAGTCAGAAACCTTACTAAACAAATGTTGCGTATAAACAGACTCGCCCAACAGCAAATATTGAATGCTAAATCAGAATTCTTGAGCCAATTCACATATAATATTTTATGTTGTAAATAAAGTCACTTACTTGGGCTCAACGATTTTAGTAATCAAATGTTTTTCGCTTTACGAAAATCTTTGAATCAAGTATTGAAAAATATTATAATTTTTCAAAGATTTTTATTCTTAGCATGAGCATAAATTGGTTGAATATATTTACATTGGTTTCTGGGCTCTGATATATTAACATTATGTTTTAAGCATCTAAAAAAGTATATGACAGTTTATTAGTAAGTATTCTTATTTCAGTCATTTGCAGATTCTCAAAGGGAGTTTAATATACAGTAATTTTAATGCATATACTTGAGAAATATTATCTTTGATTCATGAGAAAATTGATCAGAGCTTGTTTTCTACTTGTGAGTATTATTAATGTCTTCATATATTTTAATACATATGAAGAAGAAAACTAAAAATTCAATTTAAAAGGTGTAAAATATTCACTAAACTATTGCTATAAAAAGGCGATACTGCTTTTTAACAAAACACGTTAATGAACACTTGCTATGATTTTTTATCATTAGTATATGATAATAGTTATCATATATTAGCATATGATTTTTAGCCAAGTTTTCGCTTATTCAGTTCCTCTGCAATAATTTTTAAACTAAAGCCAAAACGTTCTTTCCAAGAGAAGTAATTATCGCAAGAAATATTGTAAATTCCGAAATCTAAAATAGCAACCCTAGCAATTATTGGTGTATTGGAAGTTCAGAGTACACGGCGCATTATCGAAACCCTCCGACGCTATAATATTGTTGTTTTAAGACTGAAATGATTCGGGATGAAGGCAAAACGTTCCCTAAGCAGTGCGACGAATTAAAGAAGCTTCACTGCATTTTTAGTTAAGCTGCGTTAAAAGAATAGAACTGGTTGTTTCCGTTCTATTAAAATCAAATGGTAAGTAAGTAACAACAGAGTTAAAAAAACAATATAAGGAATTCAAAATATCCAAGCCAACAGTAAATATTATAAAATGATTTTCATATTTGTGCACTCGTTTAATGCAATTTCATTCGATGACTTTAGATATGGTATAATTACATATTAAACGAGTACTCAAAATCATACTTTGAAAATTAGTTCTGGTAAATATACCATTTGTGAAAGAAAATGAATTCAAATATGCATTCAAATTTTAAGACGTGCTTATTTTATCTTAGATTCTTTTAAGAATCGGGATATCAATTTACCAATAGAGGAAGTTAAATTCAAAGAGACAAGCAACAGTTTTCTAGTTTATCACATTGCGAAATTCTGAAAAAATTGCAATAAATTTATGTCAATATTTAAGAAATTATCTTTTTATCAATTCCTGTTTAAGACCGTTGCGACTTCCTGTATTCATTTGACACTCGCAAGTAATAGAAGATGACAAAATATAGAATGAGTGAGATTCATTCCAATCTGTTTTATTACTAACTAGATCTTTGGAAGATCAAGAGAAACAAAAGAGTTGATGAGAAGAAACAACATTTTCTCGTCTTTGGTGAGAAAAGGAAAATATTATTTTTCAAACAATCTTGCTTTCTTCTCTCTTTGCTGCACCTAATCCCTTAAGAAATTCTACTCTAGTTACGGAAGGAAGACATTTTTTACTCCTTTACGTGCTTACTCTAGATTGTGCTGAATCATTTAATAACTGGAAAGGAATTTGTAATGGATATGATGAAATTACATATATAAATAAACTAGTCCCCTTCGGCGACCAGTTTGATCAAAGGAAATAAAATTTCAACTGAATCTCTTATGTATAATTTTATATTTATGGTTCCCTTAACAAAGTAGTTTTAAATTTTCGTAGCCTTGCACTTGTTCTGTTCCTTGTCTACATGAACGTAAACTATGCATTTTATTTCAACATTAAATTGATGTGACACATTTTACATCCAGCAGCTTGCTAATTGGCTTAAAACACGTTCATAAAAAGAATTAAAACATAGCAAAGATAATCTTTCAGTTTACTGGATTATTTCATCATATATTTACCATCTTGAGGACTTCATTTACAGATTTCACAGAAAAATTGATCAAATAAAAGAACAAAGTAAAATCCAAAGGATATTTTCTAAGCTTTAAACAATGCGCAAGAGAAACACACAATTAAATATTTGTTTAAAC